>JAZHYW010013732.1:0-137202 GCA_037355805.1 Ixodes ricinus | reverse complement strand
ACATCATTTTCACCGCTAAATTTGGCGGGAAACTGAATTGGAGGAGGAAGGGACGAGGGAGGGTACGGAGGAGGAGGACGAAGGGCATATCCTCCCTTCCATACCCTCCCATCCGCCTACTCAAGAGCTGCGCTCTAATTTCGCATTACAGAGATTTGCAAACGTCTTTAATTTTATGAAATTTTTGTTATCACACAGGTTACAGCAGTGCAGCACTGTGTGATATTGTTTTCTTTATTAACTCCTGTAACAACCTCAAAAGAAATTCCCAGTATTAATAAAAAAAATAAGAAAGGTAAGCCAAGTCTTGTTCACAGCCGTCAAACATGGCCATCAAAAGGACCGCAGCGTGGACTGGCCGAAAGCAATAACTGACTCACCAAACACTTCTCCCTGACTTGCATACTCCGAAACCAGGGTAAAGCATGTTTTTGTCTCCATCACCTGGACGTAAAAGGAAGGTAAATTCCAAAACATTCAATTTTAGTACGTAAACAAAAGCACTTAAAGAGCTGAAACTTGCATTGCTTCTTATTTTTTTTCTTCAAAAACCTTGATTTGGAGTTTGATGAGCACAAAATAAAAACAAGAGTGAATACAACAAGCATGGACACATCTTATATTTATCAGACTCCAACCCAAGATTCACATAGAATATTGTTCTTTTTAATGTTTGAAAAATCACCCAATTTTAGAAGAGTAAATAGTATAAGTAGCAAGTATGCTGCCTTGGCTTGCCATCAGAGATGTAAGCCCATGTGCATAGCTTGCATCCTATCCTTTGTCAATGAGAGTTGCATGTCTTTTTATTTTTTAGACATGCTGCCGGCTCTCGGTTGACAGCTGAGGCAGGTGTGGGTGATACACAAGACATAGGGGACACTAACAAATACCTTGGGATATAAAATTGCAGAGATGTTATACAATGGAAATACAAAAGTCAAATATCATAAAGCTTTTCCCACAACCGAGAAAGTAACACACCTGTAAACATATCAATGAAACTTGATGCGTCATATGGCAAAATGGTTTGCGAGTCAACACCTGTGTGACCCTGAGACATCATGTGGCAAGAAGTCAACACCATTTTGTCATGTGTATTCCTATGCTCTGTCCTTGTTTCTTTTTGTGTTATTTTCCCCAATGCTCTAAAATGAAAGGTGTGCTAAAATGACACCACCAAACAGTAAAAAAAAAAAAGAAGATACACTGCTTACTGACGATGTTTAGTGCCATCTGGATGTATATGCACACTTCAATTAGGCTGGAAAATTTGCTATAGTGATTGGGAACATAAGCATTGAAAATGCAAACACAACATATTATTTATTAGCCTCAAGCTATGGTTGTGATTCAGATCTGTAGCATAAGAGGAAAATTGAACAAGATAGCCCATCTGGGCCATCAGCACCACCCCGCTGCCCCACTGAGTCAAGTGCTCTGAAGAGCTTTTCGGACCGGTTGATAGCGAGAATGAATGTGCTGGAAGTGGGGCTCAGAAAACAAGCAAATTAAAGATCTCTGGTCTTATTTTCCACTACTATTTATTTCATTTTCACAACTCTATCACTAGTAGTTTTAAAATAGATATCATTGTTTCAGCATGCCATAGTTTAGTGTTGATAAAATGAGGAGCCCATATATTCTGGTCAGAGGCCTAGTTCCTGTCCCTCTTTCAGGACCAGGTGGCATGTTCACATATAAGAAATAGTCAAGAAACACTTAATATTTCTGTAAATTTTGTAGACTTCTTAACTAGTCGATTTTAGGAGACCACTGAGACCACTAGTGTTAAGTAAGCAGAGCGATATTTGAACATTTCCTGAAACTTGCGAAAGACAATGTCGCAGATATTCCCACCATGCTCGATTGGTGAAATATTAGTGCCACAAGGGCTATGGTATGTGATGCACATACAACTGTGAATATGATTTAAATAGGGTTAAAGGGACACTGACAGGGTATTTACGCTCGCCAAGGTTTTTATTTGTACATGACATATGAGAGCCCAACTACCCAGAACACAATTTGCGGCTGAAATTTGTTTTCTTTCCGCCCGAAAACCGCCCGATCAAGAACTGGCCGTTTTGAGTCGCGCTCACTCTCTTCTCCGTTGTCATGTGCCGTTTTCTATGGTTTAGACACAACCACCAAAGGTAATCAAAGTCGTGGGTCATCGAAGGTACACACTCAATACTAAAAATTGACTGAAAATATGACACCCATCTTTTGGGGCTTCTAAAAAATTGCAAATACGTTGACTAAAAAAAACAAAGTTGCACGGCCACATGACTTTTGGTAACTTTCTCCTCCTCTATATTTCTTCTTCCTCCCCAGTCCAGTTTCGGTTTCGGTCTTGAGCAGATTGCGTTTTTTTACTTTATTAAAAATATATGTGACGCTAGTCGCAAAATATTGATTGGGTGGTCTTCTGACACCATAATGAATTGCCTAATAAAAGATTAAAAAAAAACAACAATTTTTGGGGGGTGTCAGTGTTCCTTTAAGGGAATTCCCTAAGAGGTCCCTTCTTACATGCCGACCGGTGCTTGCATTGATGCCGCATGAGGGAAGACATTCTGTCAAGCGATCAGTAGAAAGTACCGCCTGCACCAAGTGTACAGTCTGCAGGGGTAAATTTAGGCTTAAGAAATACTCTTTCCTTCAATAGGCCACACCGGTGCAGTTTGGACCTGGTTCCTAGTCTGCACCTAATGCATACTCATCACACAAAATTTTTCGAACACCTTCAAAAATGGTTGCTTTATGACAGCCCAAATCATACAGAAATCATCATTAACGTAACCTGTCATTTACAAACTCTCTCAGGTCTTGTCGTAACAAGCGATCTTGAAAAAACAAATAATTGTATAGTCCTGCGTCTAAACTTTCAACACTAAAAAATGCGCAGTCCGTGAACTACAGCCCGGAAAATACGGTAACACTAGTCCCTAGTGCAGGAGGCCACTGACCTGGTATAACCTGGCGATGTTGTGGGTGGCTGAGCATCTTCATGATGTGGACCTCCCGATACACTTTGTCAAGATTGGCCGGATCCAGCTGCGTCTTGTCGATGATCTTGATCGCCACCTGGACGGCCAGTCAGAAACAAAATTTTAATGGAACTCTTACTCCAAAACTGTGGCACAAGGAATAGGGTCGTCTCTATCACTGAAACCAGAGCTCACCTTCGTTCACGCTACCAATGAGATAGCCTGCAATATAATTTAATTCATGTGTGGCCGTCTTTGGTAGACATATAAGTTTATGGTTTAGCAAAGTTCTTCACACTAAATTCCTTTTATAAAGGGCTCTTGACCCCCTTCCGATTAATTCCCCCCTTTGTTAATTGTTTACATTGCTGAGTGATGTAAACAGGTAGCAAGACCTAGTCAGGCAAACCAATCTGCCTTTTGTCATGCTGTCCTAGACCTCTTAATAAAACCAATCAAACAACACAAGCAATACTCAGTTCAGAAAAGAAGAGGAATGGAACAATGCAGGGTGCTAAACAAGCTTCCCCTGCACTTCCAAAAACTTTCAAGCGTGTGCAATTGTGACTAGCATCGAGACAACACCAAATGTTTATTCATGTACACAGCCACACAAAGTTCTTGATTTATTGCA
Organism: Ixodes ricinus; assembly: GCA_037355805.1. Taxonomy (NCBI): domain Eukaryota; kingdom Metazoa; phylum Arthropoda; class Arachnida; order Ixodida; family Ixodidae; genus Ixodes; species Ixodes ricinus. Next base: position 133,575 of record JAZHYW010013732.1, on the reverse strand, counting down.
ATTTTTAATTTAAAAAAATAATGCACGATAAGCTGCAAAATACTATAAATTGTAGAAATGAAAATGACAGTAAAATTTTAAAATTCTTTGGGGTGTGCTGTTTGTATCTTAAAGTTTAGATGTAGATTGCACACATATTTTCAATGGCAAGCATAAACATGTTATTTCATCAAACTTTCTGGGGCAATGAAAATCAAACCTTTGAGGGGCAATGAAAATCAAACCTTTGAGAGCAAATTAAAAATGTCTGTGTCCACTCTTCAAAGCAATATGTAGTTTATGATAAGCAAATTAATGATATTGCAGTGTTTCTAGGAATAACAAAATAATTATGGCCATGTACAATTATTGTAATTATGCCAATTATGAAGAAAATTAAAGACACATGAAGCAGATACGTTATAATACACAAAAACAATAACATTCTAAAGAATGCCTCAGTGCCATTAGGTCTTGCAAAATCCGATCTCACTGTAAGTTCTTATCCTTGAAACACTGCAATAATGCATTTGATGTTTAGAATCACTTTCACCATGGTTACTAGACAATGGTATCTTTTTTTGATAAGATGTGCTTAAACACCCCTGGGATGTAATAAAAGTACCGAAACAGAACCATAAATGATCAGAAAAACAAACCCAGGATAGTCAAAAACTAAGAAAAAAATAAAGTAGTATAAAATTAAGAAATATCCAGTCGAATAGATATTTTTGAAAAAGTAGAGTTTTTTACAATCCTACTTTTGCAGCACTATACCTTTGGTCTTCACGTGTTCCTATAAATACACAGACTACCTCAAATGTGAGAAAGCTGTAGACTGTATCTAGCTATAGGGAAAATATTTTGACACGCTTCTGGTAATACTGCAAGTCCCTACATGTTTAGGCAGTTGCTGGCTATAGATATTTTGTCTTCAAGCAAAAGATACAAAATTCCGCGTAGATGAATATAATCTTAGTTTACGTTTTAAACGAGAAGAAACTTCTATGCGCATGGGTGGGCCACTGAATTCCAACTACTAAGTGAACTGCCACCAGTCCTATCTTGTTCATTCTAGCAATTATGACTCTTTTTCCAACCACCTGGATCTGGAACTATTTGCAATTAATTTATTTAAAGTGTAAAGGAACTGAGCTTGTTATCCTCGAACAAAGCTGTGCAGTGGAGAAGGTATCACCACTCGTAACTAAAATGAAAAAAAAAAATTGGAAGGGTCACACTTGTGCAACAGATACAGAAAATAGAGATGACTCACAAGTAATCTCTAATTATCTCAAACAATGTAAAAACAAAAAGTGCATGTCTTTTTCTTCTTTGAGACACAATTTTGAAAGTATTAAGAATGTGAAAGTGTCAAACAAAAATTCCAGAACAGAAAGACTATTACACAAAAAATCACCCGTTTTTAGAGCAGTGCATTGCGATACTTTTGGGAGCAGCTACAAGCATATGCAGCTTCAGACTGGGCTTGGCGGCAGCATACAAACATGACGCCTAAACTGTTCTTCAGTCCTGCGCAGTTGCAGGTTCTTGGCTAACCCATCGACAGTCGACCACCATCCTGCCAGTCACCTTGTTCATGGAAACTATTACGCCACTACGCTCGATTGTGAACAAACATTTGTCACATGTGGACTTGATGACTTTGAAAGCAACGCCGTATCAGGACCCACTCCACGTAGGCCCCAGAGCTGCTTCGTCACGCATCAACAGAAAACGACATCAGGGGTATATAAAACTGACAGAACCCCGTATCCACCACTGGGCTTGGCGGCACCATACGAAGAACATGACACCTAAACTGTTCTTTGTTCTCACGCAGGTTGGTGAGTTTGATTCTGACTGTCACAAAAACAATAACATCTGTCTTTTACGGCTGCCAAGCCCACAGGCACGTTCTGATTTTATGTCTGCTCTAAATTCACTGATCAAGTCGACCTTATCGGGCGTCGTAGAATTAAACCCGGGCATACAACCGAGGAATTGCCCACTCAGATTCTGGAAAGTCAAAACAAAATGGCTCAAGACGTAGCGGTCATCAAAACTTGGAAATCATCCCTCGATTAAGCACTAGCAAAACTTGATAATTGTTTAGACTCCATCAACCTGACGATCAATAGCTTGCGCACAGAAATTAGAAAAATTCAAGATTGCGAGATAAAAATATTAGACCTTACATCTTCGGTCTCACAAACTGAACTCCAAAATAGACAGCCTCGAATATAGATCACGACACAATAATTTTATAATTTACGGGATTCCTGAAGTTGCTAACGACGGCTTAAAAGAGCATGTCACCGTAAACATATTTAAAAACATTCTAGGTGTCAGGGTCACCTCCATTGAACGCATGCACAGGCTAGGGAAAGAACAACGGAACAAAGTGCGACCAGTCATTATTTGTTTCTATGATTACAATAAAAGATATCTTTATTCAAAAATGCGACGAAATTAATGGGCACCAACATATCTATTGGGTGAAAACAACTCGCTTCATGTGCAGTCATTGCGCCATAATTTATGGGAAAGTGCACGAGCCTAAAGAGCACGCAAAGACAAGGTTAAACTTGTCTATGACAAGCTCTTCATCAATGGTGACGCATGTCGTTTGTAACTTCGACACTGCTCAGCGTGAAAGGCAGCAATTCACTCCTTTAAGTTCACGGCCGTGACGTAAAACTTCTGGGCCAAGTAACTTTAAGCTGATAAATGCCAGTGCTCGGAGTATTCTTAACAAACTTGATGATCTTGACATTTTATTGGTTGAACATGATCCCGATGTTGAGGTCATCACAGAAACATGGCTATCCCTCTATCGATGATTCAGAAATTGTCCCTACGGGATTTAAGATTATCAGAACAGATTGCTGCTCTCGAGGCAGAGGAGTTGAGATACTGCTCAAAGACACGCTGAAGTTTTCTGTTATGGGTGGCGTTGACGGCACTGAGTCCTGCTGGGTTAAAATAAACTCTTTTTCACCTCCCATTATAGTTGCCAGTGTGTGTCGTCCTCCTAATGAAAATTTGTCGTTTTCTTGAAAATTTATACTACGTGCCTCACACCCATCATGCAGAACAACAAGCACGTCGTTATTGCAGGAGATTTTAACCTTCCTAACATTGATTGGGAAAATCTATCTTTTTGAATAACAACCGTCCTCATTCTGCCTTGTCGGCTGAGATGTCGTTCACACTAAACTTGTTCCAAACCGTCACCCCACCCACTCGTGTTCAAGCTTTAGCGTTGATCTTGTTTTTGTTTCAAGCGATGTAGCAAAGCGCTCTTTCTCATGCGAGGTTTCGAAAAGCATCTTGGATCATAGTATTGTTGTCTTTTGAGTATGATCCAGCCTGTGTAACGAGCACTAAGCCTGCTCCTCCTAGCACCACGAACAGTGCACGATTTTAGAAATGCACTTGACGAAAGTGTAATTGACCTACTTCATATTAGACACAATGTTTTCCTTGATCTTCATTCTTCTCCAGAAAACCAGAAAACCATATTAACGAAATGTGATTATTTTTCAAAAACTTAGCTTATGAGTGTTTAGAGCTTTATGTCCCAATGAGAGCCTCTTCAGCTCCAAAGATCACAGCAAACCATGGATTGCACGCAATATTACTAATTTAAAGCGTAGGATTCAGAGACTGCGGAAAAATAAACGCAATCTTCCTTCGGGTGGATACAATGAGAAGATGAAAGAGCAAAAACTGGTACAACATACCTCTATGCGCAATTCAGAATATAATATTTTTAATGTCTCTTTGCCTCGCTTCTTAAAAACAGACCCAAGAAAATTTTGGCGATACATTTCTCCAAAGGAAGGGACAAGTAGATAAGCTAGTTGTCGGTGTATCGGACATCACCACGGGCAAAGAAATGTCGGCCTCTTTTAACCAATACTTTTCTAACGTATTTCTCTCTAGACAATGGTTTCATACCGTGTTCCTCAGGCTTTCCTTATGCACTGCCACTACCTGCCATTGTTGTTTCAGAGGAAAGAGTGTTTGCCTCACTGCTCAGTTTAGGGAATAAAGAAAAAAGTGCGGGCCGCGACGATATTTTTAACGAGTTTTAACAAGATACGTCGAATCGTGCTCTAAATATTTATACTGTTTATTTCATAAATCACTATGAGAAGGCTTAGTACCAATTGACTGGGAATACGTGAAAGTCGCTGTTATAAAAAAATGAGTGAGTACTAGTGACACCAGAGTGTCGAACAAAAATTTTTATCGGTTCGGTTCAAGTTCGGGTTTGCCAGCTTTCGGTTCAGATTGCCTGAAGCTGAGCAGGTTGGTTATTCATGCTTGTGGGATATGCCAGCTGAACGAAGGAAGAAATATACACGACACGTTCAGTTCCAGGGGAGAAAAAATGCCGGTTCAAGCGGGTTCGAACCGGTTTGAACTGCTAGAGTGAGAAAATATTTTCCGCGTTGTTTAGGCAATAGGCACTATTTCCACCATGAAATGAATAGCTTTAGAGTTTCCTTTCCCTTTGTACAATCATCTTTTAATTTCAGTACAAAAATATGAAACTGCAATATTTAATTTCGACGCAACAGTAAAAAAGAAGCTGATTAACGTACATATGTTGTGTTTATACGACTCAACATTCAATTTGTTTAGCTCAGTCACATATATTTTACCTCAGTCGAAAGGTTGTTGTGAACTGAGGTAGGTCTTCTATAATACCCATATTTGGTACAAATTTGCGTCATAGTCTTAAAAGTTGAATAATAGTTGTGCTCTTGAACAAAGGTATCAATTACAGTGCATAAAAGCATAAAATGCCCACATCGTCACCATATATTTCATGAAATATAGTTTACAAAATACCTTTCACGATATATATGACGACGACAGAACTGAGCTAAAAGCAATCATATTTTTAAAAATGTCACGAAAGTTTTAGGACAAGCCTTTTCAGTCTACCTTTGATAGAAACACTGAGCAGCAATCACAACGCTTGTTTTCCTCAGCTCACAGTGATGTAGTCGAAGAATCATACAGAAAGAGGTGATCAAAATTGTTCACTTTAATCTGTACGCACGCTTCGTACTCAGATCAAAGCTGACTCTAAAATAGCGTAACCAAATGAACATTTTCTTGTACGGGGATAAACAGGCATAGCGTGGCTGTTGAGGTTTCTACTTAACAAGATGCCGGTCAATTTAATTTGAAAATAAGCCTCACACCTTGCTAAATTATGATTTTTCGTTAAATAAAACAAATTAGTAATTAATGCTCTACTCAACATAGCAACATGTCGAGATGGAAGCACGTCACGATGCACTTCTTGACATGTTCAGCTCATAGTTTCGCCACCTGCCCCCAGCGTATTTTCTTTTTGTCCAGCCCATAAACACATAAAATTGGTGTTTATTACATAAAAGAGGAAGTGACAGACTTCTATATGTTTGAAAAGTTATTCATGTGTCAAGAACACATACATTTAAATCAACTGCAAATCCAGATATTTGTTCAATGCTCGCTCAGATCACTGATACACGTGCCTATCGAGGATAAAAACGCTGAAAAAGATTAGCGGAACATTTTTCAGATAATTTATCTTGTCAAATATTCAGTCAGTAATAAAACATATTTTTATTGTCACCAAAAAGATTTCACTATATGAAGTTCACACAACCGCTTGAGATCGACAAGACAGAACGATACTCGAAAATCACGTCAACTGTTGGGCCGATTTGTTGTAAACATGTTGTTTTGTTAACTGTTTAGATGTGTGAAACAACGGGCTGCGGGTATAGCCAAAGAGTTGTGCTAACATGATAGATCTGAGGGCAAATATACGAAGTGTGCAGGAAGAAAGATAATAAATGGTATTCTTTTAAATAATCCCGTACACAATGCCTTACTGCAAAAAAAGATGCAACGAGATGCATGCAATGATATTCTTAATTATACATAAATAGTGTGAAGTACAAATATTCCTATATTTTTAATATAAATCACATTTAGGTATCAGCATGCATCAGCTCCAAACTTTGCGAAATACTGTCTCGGGAGGCTAATGTTATATTCGGTTTTACATGCGCTTGTTTGGGACATTAACGTTACAACTCTGTGTTTCATCAGTCATTCCTTAAGAAAAATATTTCAGGCAGTCTTTAGAAATCCTATCCACATTTTGTCGACTCTTTCAATTACTATCCAGTCATGTAGTGCGCTCTAACATTTTATTAGGTTGCCTATCATCGCGAGACTGCTATATATGCATACTGCAGATCTTTACAACTTGGATATCTACTTTTGCTGGTATATTATGAACATCAGATTTAACTAGGAAACTGAATTATTTAACATGGTTTGCACCGTGCACGTGATGTCATCGCAGTCTATGCTGGTGATCATTGAGATTTGTTCTTGCTGAGGAAGTGAAATCTTGTGGTGATAAGTGCATGCTGCAGAAGGTACGCGCTCAGCAGCAAGGTCGCCACAATAGACCCTTTCCAGAATTCAGAGTCATCTGGTGGCTCAAATGGCAGTCTAACTTTTACCGTACTAATGGCTGCAATAAACCTGTAGTCTGCAGTATTTTATCAAGCGCCATCCCTTTCGCAAGTCCGGCAAACGAGAATGTGCGCTTCACTGAATACAGTTCTCTCTCAATCTCTGTCAGTGTCGATGGCGAAAAGATGAAACAAGTCAGAACAAAGCGCCAATCTGCATTAACGCCTTGGTAAAGTTCCAGACATCAAGGGGCTTTGAAGCTGGTTGTGTGGTACTAACAGATTGACTGGGCACGAGTTAGAAATGAATGCTTACACAGCTCTTGCATCCAATTACTGCTTCACATCGCACTAACGTCTCGAATGCAGAGGCCTCGAATCATCTGATTAGAAGCACCTTCATCTTCTTCCTTCATCAGTGAACAGAAGGCTGCCACTAGTATAGCGCATATGCCATTTTTCGAATGATAATAGTGATCAAATTGGCCAGACTGAATTTCGGAAAGGGTCAATGTAAGGTCAGTGCACGCCATGCGTTTGGGATACATAAACTATTCTTGCTTGGTGCAGCTCGTGAGGAACGGGGCGAGCGTCTGGCACTACAAAAGCGTGCTTTCGGGCAAGAGTGTTTTTTTAAAAGAAGTATTTTTTTATTTATTTTTTTATTTATATTTCTTGGGGAAAAGGGGGGGGGTCATGCCCCCTGTGTGTGTCATAGGTGCGGAGCCAGAAAACCTATACAGAACTTTTTCTTTTTTTAACTACCTTTTTCATCTTTTTCTTCCATTGCTCCTCCAGAAATATTGTTTTTTATTCGTGAGGGGCTCTTGACCCTCCTCCATTTGGGGGCGTTAATTCGACAATTATATTTGTGTCACATTTTAACAGAAATCTTCTATTGCTCTTATTTTGCACCCAAAAACTGTGAAATTTAAACAAAATACGCAGCTGGTGGAAGCTTGGAGAAGAACGTGAGAATGACGCTCCCGTGAGAATTCACATCAGAGCAGGTGCCAACGTTCGGCTGTCCCTCTGAAATCACCAGGATCTTTCTTTTCAGGTGTCCCTCCCGTACAGAAATACGCATGTAGTTCTATGGAACGTCGGATTAATAAGTCACATTTAGTCCTTCCAATCCGCCTATTTTTGGGGACAACTTTCTGAGGCAGTTCAGCAACAACAGAGGCATGTTTGCGTGCCTCAGTGATGTGTACATGTAAAATGGGTCGTGCAACAATTTTCATACTCTCAGTAAATGCCGCTAAGGATTGATCCCTGACGTTGATAACCTGTGAGACACCCATTAGGTTGCCTGTCCGCGCAATGACAGACACAAAAAAAGATGCTCTTTCTTTTTAATCTAGGATTAGAATGCCACGTGATCTGACGCTAACTATATACTGTCAGTGCTCATCATAGCCATTTGCTGGGGATGGCAAAGCATAGAGTATGAGCTGAGCTTCAGACATTGTTAGACGTCAGCTATTCTCATCTTTAATTGAACACGAGCCATTATCCAAATGTTTGCAGAAGCTGATTGTCATGAACCTGAGTACTCGACTTGGGCTTAAGACAATTGAGTATTTCACCGTGTCACGTGATTCGTGGTGCAAAGTCAAATCAAATCAAATCAGTTTATTTTGCCAGAAGCAATACATTTGTGACAAGGGCTCTGGAAAAAGCTGCAGGATTGCAGCTTGACGAGTTCAAGCTGCAATGTGATGTCATGTGACATCACGGTGTCAACAATGCTAATGAATCTAGTGACGTTCTCAATTTGAATCGACTTGACACAGTAACGTACTCGATTGCCCTCTGACGTCACATGATGTAACAGGGCCACGTGATGTGACAATAGTTAACAGCAACATTGGTTGACAGCATGTCTTGACACCGTTACGTCACATCAGCACGTGACACACGACGACGCATGATTAATCATAGCGCCATACAAAAGCGTTATGAAAACCCACAATTTCTCCTACATTTCAATTCTGCATATACCGATTTGATCTATACATAAAAATATACAGCTGCCAATTTTTTTTCTCACAAAATTTGTTTGTGATATTAGGAAGAAAAAAAAATTCTTGAATTGTTTTGAATCGGTAACCGTTTTATTTTTTTCTGGTTCAGTTCCTGTTCAGTTTCAAGATGGCGGCAAAGATTTTGGTTCGGTTTAGTTCCGGTTCCCCTAAAAATAACAGTTCGGTTCCAATTTTCGGTATGGTTCGGTTCCGGTTCACCACTCTGAGTGACACTAATAATTATAGACCGATTTTCTTACTTTGCACGGTGAACAAAAAAACTGCTTGAACATATAGTTCATAATCATATTTCGTCTTCCTTTGAAACAAATTACATTATCTGTGCTGAACGACATGGTTTTAGGAGGAAGCGGAAGCGGTAGTAGTATTTGTAAATAAATAAATAAATAAATAAAAAGATACTTTTCTATCCAGAAATGAATGTGCACTGCTTAGAAGTCTGAGAAAGCCACGAGACAGGACGAAGAAGCTAAATACGACACAACACACACAGAAGCGGATCCAGAACTCTGTTTTGGGGGGGGGGGGAATTTCTAAGGATACTATTCTCCCATTCTTTCTTGTGCAAGGGGGTCCACCCATCTAAAATTGCCCTCCGAGAAGGGGGAGGGAGGGGGTCAACTTTGTTTGGGGGGCGGCCGCCCCCCCTTGGGTCCGCCACTGAGCACACACGAGTAAGCACAATCGAGGTACTTGTGTGTGATTACACTGCCTTCGAGTTTTTCTAAAAACTTGCAAAAGGTTATGTTTTTTTGTTTTTTTCTACAAAAATTAATTATGCACAACAGAACGTTCAGTTTCGCCGAAATGTAGCAATAGAGGTCCGGATCAGATACCCAAGTTTTGAAGCTTGCTGTCATCTGATTAAAAGTTATAAGCAATTTTCAAAAATGTTTCATGGGAAAATGGCGGTCGATAGAGCCCATGAGTACATGGAGATGAATGACGTGAGCTACCAGGAACGGGCCCCATTTTCTTATTGGAAGTTTCAGAAAATTGCTTATAACTTTGAATAAGATGGTTAGCTTTGAAACTGTAGCATCTGCTCCGGCTTGCTAATGCTACGTCAAAGTTCAGACTGAGCCACCGGCGATGCAAATAGTTTATTTTAGGAGTTAAAAACACTATATCTTTTTTCTTTGGGAAAACGCTGCGCTTTTAAGCAGAGCACATTGCGCTAAAAAAATGGTACCCAGATATTAGCTAATGCCCCCACATTCTTTAAACACAAAATACTGTATAACAGCTAGGGAGCCCTTAATGGTCATTTGCAACGATTAGCTAAAAGATTTAACTCTATATGTTTGTCCCATTTCTTTTTATTTTCTTCTTTCTCAGGTTTCCTTATAAAAATTAACGTTCATGCTCATTCAATAGTGAGTGAGGGAATCATCTACTGGGTGTCAAATAAGCTGGGTACGAATGAGCTGGGTGTGCAAATTCAATGACGTTCTATGCCCACTATAAGAAATTCCTTCAACCATCGGAATATGCTGGAGAGGAGGTCGCATCTCCTATGTTCGTTCAGCTAAGCTGGAAAAAGGTGAGAGGAGCTTCGACTTTACTAAATAATGTGGCTTAACTGATACAAACCAAAATGAATGTGCTCCTTATAGAGTGGTGAATGCAAAATGAAGTTGACTGGCTGCCTCTTTTCAGTGCAAAAGCAGCTCTCAAGTAAGCTTTGCTTTTGGGGCATATATCCGGTAATGATATATAGTCAAGGATCCCTAAAATATATACGACCATTAACGAGAGATCCTATTCAGAGACCCGTTGTACTGTGCATGGGTAATAGAGAAATAAGCGAAGTAATTTTATGAGAAGGAAGCACGGCGGCTTTACTGGGACACACTGCAGTAAGTGGTCTTTGAACGGCTACAAACCGATCAATCTCTCGTGCTTTCCACTCAGGGACCATTGAAATTGCTTTGAAGTTTTAATTGCCGTTTTTGTTGCTCGCGCTCTCAACAGCACCGCCCGGATAATCCGATACTGGGCATCGCTCGGGTGCCCTCAGATCGCGCATTTTCGCAAGTCACGCTGCACTCTTTGGGTCCACATCTGCAGCCTGGTTGCCTGGGCATCCCCAGGGAAACCGAAACGAACGGGAACTGGCGGCCCGACGCGTCCCAGCGGCAGGCGCTCCGTTCGCCAGTTCATCGGCAAATCGCGTGCAGCCATGCCGAGGACGGTGACCCCACCGAGGATCAGCTGATCCATGCACGAACACCGCAAGGATCAGCAGGAAAGCGCGCTGATCCAGAGGTGGCGCTTGCTTACCCCTCTCCATCACGGGGATTGTATGGACCTGCCGGCCGCCGGGCAACTCGTCGTGCCGCTGGTGGACCACCCCCCGAACCGCGCGAACGGACTCGACGCGATCTCCCGGCCCGCAAGCTCGGCCTCGAGATTCCCGCCTGGGCTACCCCGCCAGCGGCCCCGAAATGCTCAAAGGCGGCTTCCTACCTCCGTTTTGGTGATTCGATGCCTGGCCAATTTGACCACGGCGAAGTTTCCTTTGCCGATGGTGCGTTCGATGTCGTAAAATCCCACACGAATGGGACCTTTGAGCTTGAGTGCCATGCCCATGATCAAATGGGGCTCCAGAAAGGCAGAGGTATGGCCCAGGAGGGCCAAGCCCGCCCGCACCGAAGGAACCGACGCCGGACACCACTAACATGCCGAAAACCTTCAGCGCGAACAAAACAACACAAGCAAAGAGCGGCGTGCAGGAACGACGTCAACGCTGGCGCGCGTCATCGCCCGTGACGCACTTCCCGTACGCAGGCGCGCGCCTCCTTCCGTCGCTGCCGTGCGTACGCTTCCCCGCACGGCTCGCGCCGGTGGGCGTAGCGACAGCCTTTCATCATGCCGCCATTCCCCGTCCCGTTTTGTTTTGTGTCTTGCGAAATCACGCGACCATCGACCAGCTCCGTCGACGGGGGATCACTGACTTCTCCCGAGAATCCGTGAAGGAGTGATTTGTGAAATTAACGTGCGAGCGCGCGGCGGTGAAAACGAAAAGGCGCTGAGCGCGATGCCTTTCGAACGCGTGGGCGGCCTTGAAGCTAGCTGCGTTTTCGAAAGTCATTTTCATTCTGTCAATGTGCGACGACTCCGAGCGTGCAATGGGAAAGATAGAAAAAACGGCGCTGCAGTACCTGGAGCGAGTGATGTTTGAAATATTGCCACGCGAGAGTTTATCGAGTTATCTCGAACAGGCATATGTCTAGTCCACGCGGAACCACTCGGTTGCGCCAAAAAAAAAAAAACAACCCAAAACAGCTACAACAACAACAGAAATGGTATGATTTAGGACACAAGCGAACAATGCAAAGTCACGTAAAAGTCTATGAAATTATGAATTCAAAATAAACTCCCACAATGCCTCAATGCGGAGGGCAAGTTCGTCTGCTTCTCGCGCAGGGGGTAGCGGTGACGTCAGAACGCCGAGCCCTGATTGGCTGATCGCGGTCCCCTATCTGAGCGTCGTCTGCTCCTTTGCAACGTCGTCTGCTCGCAACGTCGTCTGCGTCTGTCTTACCTTTCCTGCGACTTTTGCAAGTGGAGAGGCCAGATTCACGAAACTATCTTACGCCAAAAATATGCGTAAGACAAAACTTAAAAACAAATTCGTATTCACGAACCGAAATTTTCGTAGGTTTTGCGCAGGTTACGACAAAATCCTACGACAGCTCCGAAGCTACGCACTTGTTACGATCAAATCAGCATGGCCGACAGCGTCGCGGTCGCGACGACCAACGGACGTTTATTTTTCTACGTGCGCTTCTCTCGCGTCCCGACTTCAAGCAGCAAGGAAAAAGTAAAAAGTACTTGAACCAGACCTCGACGAACAAGAACGCTGGATCCACAAACACCCGGGAAAAGCTTCAACGGCCACGATTCCACCGACACCGACCAAGCGAACTCGGCAAATAGGCCTAGAAGCCACTCCTACTCGGTGACGGTCTGCCCCCGACCGGCTGGCGTGCTGAATGGAATGTGCCCGCGCGACCCTTGTGAACCCTTCCCGTATTATACTGTGATCACTGACCTCAATTTTAGATTTAGAGGTCAATCTCTTCCTCTTTTCATCTCCTTGTTTTCCGAGGCAACGGTGACTCTCGCCGGTGAAAAAGCGGTGAATATCCGACAGACGCAGGAAAGGTAAAGGAGCCATCGCTTTGACTAGCAGACGTAAAGCAGACGACCAACCCGCCGACGCCGTTAAAGAATGAGGAGTCTTGCCGTACACGAAAGGGGGAAAAAGTATTTGGGAGGGAACTTGCGGACACTAACACGCTCACTTTCGGTTCTTAGCAAACAAACCTCGGCGTCTCGGGACACCTCGCCAGTGAGTACTTTGACTTCCCTCCTTGATGCGGGTCTGTTAGTTGTTCGACAAAAACAACGAACCGCTCGAGTTATTTCGTCTGCCTTCTCTGAAAGGCGAAGTCGAGCTCGCTCGTAAAGACCTGCACTTCCGAAAGTCGCAGGAAAGGTAAGACAGACGCAGACGACGTTGCGAGCAGACGTTGTTGCAAAGGAGCAGACGACGCTCAGATAGGTGACCGCGATCAGCCAATCAGGGCTCGGCGTTCTGACGTCACCACTACTTCCTTTCTCATGCGCAGAAGACGAAAATGAGCCCACTTGCGAGGCGTATAAGCAAAAAAAAAAAAAGTGTTAAATAATTTGTTGTTTTTGTTCTTTCTGAAAGCGAAAAAAGTTCTCACAATTCTATATGCTTTAGAGGTTCCTGTAGAGATTAACCCCTACTATTTTTAACTATCTAAAAGTGCAGCATTTTTTTTGACAGTCGTCGTAGTTTCTGCATCGTTGAGTTTCTGAGACGTTGAAAATGATTTTGTGGCCATGGCGAAGGTGATCGATACAAGAAGTTATGTTAAAACTAGCGAAAAACAGTAAGTTCGACAATAAATTTGTTCAAATAAATTTTGCTAAAAAACAGATAACAAGGCTTGTATATATATATGCTTTTTGTGATTACAACATATACAGCGGGAAATCGAAACCAACGTTTTAAAAACTCACGTACTTACAAGTCTTTCCAGTTTTGAATTGGGTAACATTTTGCGCCATCTGATGGCTAATACAAAACAAAACACCATTGTAAGAAACGTTTAGTCGTGCACTAGTAGAAATTGACGGTAGTAATTTTTGTTGACTAATTCAAATATAAGCTCCCAAAAATAACGGAAATAATGTATAAATAAAAACATGTTAATAACTTTCTGGTGGCTTATATTTCAACATTTCGACATAATTTCGCCAATTTCAGAGGATTCGAGTGCGGCGCAGATTGGACCACTATGGATTGGACTGTGGATTGGACAGTGGTCATTGTGATGTTTCTGTTTACAGTAAATCCAGTAAACGTTAGGCTCGGTTCGACTTTCAACCGCGATAAAACTCGTCAAGTCTAATCAACGTGATTTTAGTTGGATACTGTGAACGTTAAGTGTGCAGCATCTAGAAAGTATATGAACATTCTTCGCGCATTTCTACCGTGAGCTTCCCGAACCGAGGAATGAAGCTATCAACATCCACCAACTCGCGCGGGTGACAGTGCCAGGGGCCGTCCGGTACGGTGGTGATATGTCCGAAGACGAGGCAAGTGTTGCTGCTACAAGCATGCTTTCTCTTTTATTTTTATTTTTTTATTGGGCACGTTCGAGTAGTGGCAATATTGATGTTTGTACTCTAGGCCGACCGGCTCCAACAATCAAGGCAGCCCACAGTAGCGACCGGCAAAGTTCCGGAATCTGGCTACGTCACTGTTTGTTTCGCCTTGAACAGCTGAACCGCTCGCGTGATCGCAATGGCACATGTTCGAACCTTCGAACGCGGTGTGGGACTTGGCACGACTGTCCAGTGGCAGTGCCTTGGTCCGTTGGGGTTTTGAAACGATCCGCACGTGGGCTGTCTCGTCGCCGGCAGCGAGTCCAGTTTTTAATTTCTCTTTGTCTGTCTCTTTTTGTGTGCTTCCTTTTTTGTCGTTTTCTTCTTGCTTTAGAATGTTCTACAGCCATTGCCGTTCATCCATTCATTTACATTCCCTCTCGCTGCATGACTCATATGCAGCTTGATTTGTAAATGGCGCGCACCAATCAAAATATCGACAAGGAAGACGAGATAAAGCATGACTCTTCCCCAAGCAAAAGTGCTTTTTTTCTTCTCCAGAGTTTTACGTTTTTATTTGAAGGCCGCGGTTATCTGCGTTGCGCTGGCGCGGTTGAACACGTATCAGTATTCTTAGCAGGCATGGCTTGAGCTTTTGTTGGCAAATGATCACAGAGGAGGCATATCCTTCATCGGTGACCTCATTGTGTCCGTTCAAGTATATATCCCCACAATTTCCTGCTTGTTCCGTGTGGCAAGTCTTTGATCGGAATGGGGCAGCCATATTTTCGTTGGTTATCCATTTACCTTCTCAATTTCTTTCCATTTATTCTGTGGAGCCTTTCTCAGCTTTCAGCTGTCAGTTTTCACCTTGCACTCTGCCTCAACCATTAAGAAAAAAAAAAAGAAAGAAATATTCTATTTATATTGTCAAACATTGATGCTTTATTTTTTTTTTTTTGGGGGGGGGGGGTTGGTTGGTTGGTTGCTTAATTTTAATTTTCTTGGGGGATCGGGAGCCAAGTAGCGCACATTAGCTTTGAGCACTTGGAGCGAAAGCTTCGCACTGCAGAACCCAGGGATCCTGGGTTCGATCCCCACCCCTGCCCGTTTCGATCTGGATGAGCATCGTACCGGCGTGCGGTCGTGTATCACTACTGCGTGGGCACGTTAAAGACCCCAGGCTGGCAGTTGTACTGCACTGGCTAAATTTCTCATCTACAGATGGGAGACTTCTCGCCCGTTGAGGCATACCAAGTACGAGGCTGTAAAACATACACCCAACCCAATTTTAATTTTCTTCTTTTACCTCTTCCCCCTACGCTTGGAACAATATACTGTTTGAGAAAGAACGTCATTGGTTTTTGTTATGGTCACATGATTGCTAATGCCAGCCAATGGGAGTGAGGCCCCACTTTCAAGTGTATAGTGTCACCACCACAGGTGGTGACACTATACTATATCGGAGGTGGCCAAACCGTGGCTCGCAAGCCTCGTGCACCTCTTTGCGGGAAGTGTAGCTCGAGGCTCGCAGCTCTCTGTCAAGACTTCCCCCTCCCCGCAAAGATCAAAGGAAAATACAAAGAAAAAGGCTTCTTGCATTTTATGAGCTTTGTGCCATCATGTGCAGATTGGACAAGGTCCTTATTTTACGAATGGGAACTCTCAACAAATAAACATGCTGAGCAATTGCTTTATGAGTGGAATTCGCCATAGCCACCAGCTGAGAAGAAAAAAAAATGTTAAAGTGTCACACCCCTTTTACTATGGTTCTTCACTTAAATGGGCACTGTAATGGGACGGAGAAAATAAATGCTGTTTCAAAGGGCATGCTTATCAGTGTCAAGCACAAGCATTCAGTGACGACATTGGTCTAGGGCGTCGGATAATGACGACATAGAATTCTGGAAGTAGGACTGGCTGAATAGGTGCACTGACCCCTTCTGATCCTTTCAAGCGCGTGATTCTTTGCTTGGTGGGGTGTTTAATCTTCATAGTCGGTGGGGCGTTTACATTGTCATAACTGGATGTTAATTCCAACAATTAGGAAGATCGTGCATGGTTCTTGCACTTTCTTGTCGTTTCGGTTTTCTATTAGTCCAGACCAAGAACGCCATCAACAACAAAAAATGTGCTTTAAATTCTGAACTTCTTTCACCTATTATGTTTAAAATACATCAGATTTCTTCTTTATTTTCTGTTTTTGATGTGTTGCTATAGTCCCTCTCACTAGTGCAAGCGAACGTGATGCAAATAAAAAATTGAAGAGATTTACAAATCTCTGTAATGCGAAGTTAGAGCGCAGCTTTTGAGGAGGAAGGGAGGGTGTGCCCCTCTCCTTTTCTGTACCTTCCTCTTCCCCCTCCCCTACTTCTCCTTCCAGCGTCCCCCTCCCATCTCCTCCTCCTCCGCATGTGACGTCAATTTTCCTGCTAAATTTGACAGAGAAACTGAATTTGTACGTAGGTGACGTGTCAGCAAGTCATGTGACGTCATTTTCCCTACTAAGTTTGGCGGGGAAACTTAATTGGCATTGGTGCCCCGTGACGTCAATTTTCCCGCTACATCTAGCGGAGAAACAGAATTTGTTCATAGGTGACGCGACACCAAGTCATGTGACGGCATTTTCCCTGCTTAATTTAGCGGGGAAACTGAATTTGTTTTGAGGTCACTTGACATCAATTTTCCTGCTAAATTTAGTGAGGAATCGAATTGCTGTTGAGGTCACGTGACGTCAATTTTCCCGCTAAACCTAGGGGAGAAACTGAATTTGTTGGTAGGTGACGTTACACCAGGTCATGTGACGTCTGTTTCTCCGCTAAATTTAGCGGGGAATTGAATTGGTGTTGAGGTCACATGATGTCAATGTTCCCGCTAAATCTAGCGGAGAAACTGAATTTGTTGATAGGTGTTGTGACACCAAGTCATGTGACGTCATTTTACCCCTCTAAATTTAGCAAGGAATTGAATTGGTGTTGAAGTCACGTGACATCAATTTTCCTGGTAAATTTAGCGCTGTTACGCCAACGCCGCTTAACCCAGAGACGGGCGCCTAAGAGCTCCACTCTAAAGAAATGGACAGAAACTCTTTGCAGGGCCTCTTTAATATGGTTCTTTTTTTACGGCTCTGAATATGTCCATGTGGCTACACCGTCTATGTATTCTTTTGGCCATAAAACTTCTCTTTTCTAATCTCTCATTTTGCATCGCCACAAACTATGTTTTATGATCTCTAAAGGGAAACAGATGCAATACTGTATTTAAGAAAAAAACATGAACACCTTAATTTTGAAGATAACGTAATAAGACAGGCGAGCTGGTTAAAGTTAAACATTTCTAAAGCCCAAGACGGAGGCTACAAAAAGGGGACAAACACAAGACGTGTGTCTTCCCCCTTTTGAAGACACGGCCTTGGGTTTTTGAAATGTTTATCTTAATTTTGCCTCCAACACTACAAATATCAAGATTTTTTTAAATTTGATTTGCAGAATATTTATAAAAGCACTTTCAATAGATGATAATGCAATTAAATGCAAAGGTGCAAGTGAGCTCGACTAGAATGACGATAATTATCCCTAGAGAAGGGGACAGAGGACAAACACAAATCTCCGAAACGGCTAAATGACTGGTGCGCGACCGAAAAATCCGCCTGGTCCGGGTATCGAACCAGGGACCTCTCCATTTCCAATGAGCGGCCCTACTTTGTGTTTGTCCTTTGTCTCCCTTGTTCCCCTTTTCCAGAGATAATTATCGTCACTTTCAATTCAGCCTTTCTTGTGGCCTCTCTTGTGCGATTGACTGTGGTTTGCGTTTTGCCGTTTTGCACCCCTTGTTGGCTAGCCTGTTTGTTAGAATAATTAGTTTGCTTTTGCTCTTGTTTTACCAGGTATGTAACACTTTCATGACTTAATCTAATTTTAGCTATGGTTGCTTTACAAAGTCGTCCCTGTGTACAGCAAGGCATACGTGCCCCTTGAACACTTATCAAACTATGCATGCGCACTCTTCAGTTTAATATACTGTAAACAACAAAATTTTTGGGGACCTAATTTTCGTGAATTGCCTACAATTCGCAAAAAATATGTCCCGCGAACAACTCGGGCAATATGTGAATGATACGGAATCTACACTCGATTCGCAAAAATTAGACGCCGCGAATAATTTCAAATTTTCAGCTTTGGTCCGATTTGCGGAAATTTGAGCCCGTGAAAATTTAATCGTTTACAGTATAAGTCACAGCTTTTTTTTTTTTTTCAAGAACCTTTTTAGCTTTGTTTTAGGGGTCAAGAAGCATGTTCTAGACAATGCAGTTGAGTCATGCACAACCAAACTTACGTTGCGACTGTGAACCGCAACAGATTTTTCGTGCTTTGTAGTGATGCGGAGGTTTTGGCTGCTACCACAGAACATCCATCCTGTGACTTGCTCTGGTGCTACAAGCTTGGTGTTTTTCACAAAAACCTTGTTTTAAAAGTCACTCTGTCTACTCTCCAGAGCCAAACCCAACACTGGTGTATGATGGCGTCTTCACATCACAAAGACAATGTCTTGGAGGGCATTGAACAAACAGAACAAGTTTAATTATTGCAGATTGGCATATGAAGATGCCTTTGATTCACAAAGCAGATTTAGGCAATTTTATTTCACATTAGTGTCATTAGACAAAACATTAAATATTAGTATCTGTGACTTCCTCTAAAGGGCTCTGACTTCTAAAGAGGTGTATTTCCAATGCCGGAAAGGAAAACTGTAAAATGTTTCCCAGCTCTTTCCTTTACTGAAGGTGGAAAGTTGACCAACAAAGACTAGGGTTCACTTCCTCTATCTCGCCCCATAAAATACTTGTCCGCAGTTCTAAAATTAGCTGTTTCAGTGACTTTGAGACAGAGTGCTGGCCTATAGATCTCCAGGTGGCGGTGGCTTATTGCAGGGAAGGCGTTGTGTAACCGAGGTATCGGTTGCACGTCAAAAGATCCCCAGGTGGTCGAAATTAGTCCTTAGCCCTTTGCTGGGGCAGGCCACATGCCTTTCATTGGTTTGGCTCCCAGTTCCCCTAGATTTGACTTTAGCAGTTCTAAAATTGTGCTTGAGAAAAAGTATTCTATGATGTCTCCATCATGCTCGGACTGATGTTGAAAAAGCAGCTTACAGTAATGCACCTTGTTGGATTTCGCTTGCTGCCGTTGGCTAGGAAGGACAATGTCAACACGCTGGTTTAGCAGGGTGTAGTCATTCAATAACTGTCATGGGTACAACCCTGTACACGTGTACATACTTTGTTTTGTGACAGTGTTTTGTCGTCGCCCGAGTGCATTTGGCTTTGCTAATTGCATATGGCCACCTCACAAGGGAAATGACGAAAGATAATTAATGTATGGGGCAACCTGTTTGGCAGTTCTGCACCTCCAAAGTGCCCACACCTCTTCCCCCTTAGCAAGACAGAAAAGGCCACAAAGATCATGCAGAGGTAGTTTGTGTGCCTTCTTTCATTGTCTTCAATGCCGTCACAAGTTGTACCACGCTCGTCTCCATCCAAGGTGCAATCTGGTGACCCACTGCATCTCCAGGGTGACTGATGGAGGCGCAGTATTTCACTTTTCGTTTCACGTTTGTGATTGGGGGGCTTGTGTTCGAGGGCAGATATGACACAACAAATGCCAAACATAGAAACAAGCAGAATTTCCAGAGAATAGTATCAGTGACAAAGTGTTGGTAGTATTCGAGGGCAGATATCATAAGGTATGCTGAAAACCGAAACGAGTCCCATTTCCAGGAATAGTATGAATGACAATGTTCTAGATTTCCTGCAGTGTTTCAATAAAGATAAACCTTTGTCTGCGGAAGTTTTGAGATTTCCTTGCCATGTCGTTCTCTGCGCACAGGGAGCTGAGCTGGTGGCCATAGTGCAGCAGCGGGACAAGACCCTGCAGAGTGCGCTGCAACAAATCCAGCTGCACAGGAGTCAGCCGGATGAGAGGCCCCACAGCCCTAGCTTCATGTCTCCTCGTGGCGCCTCGACACCTCCTCAGCCACCCCCGCCCAATCATGTGAGTGCCATGACTGTCGCGTGACGTTGCAGGGTACTGTTTGTCCTACTGGGGCTCGAGAGACACTCCTGAATTAGTTGCCTGATCTCGTGCAGTCATGAAAAACTCATTGTCGTCGCCCCTTTCCCATTCATCAGGGACGGTATGAGGAATCCCTCATGGTTTCTATCAATTCTTTCGGAGAAAATGTTTCTTCAGGATATTTGTCCTTGCAATTCGTGACAGTGCTGTGCTCGGGCTGAGCTGCTTAAAGCCGGATGTTGATAGCCACTAATCTCGCAACTGGCCCAACGCTCTATAGTGGTCCCTCTTGCCTCCCGAACGAAACGCGCACATATTACGAGGCCTCACGCTCCTGTGCCTTCAGTGACTTTGTCCACGACTGTACTTAAGCCACATTTCACGGTAACAAATGAAAAGTAACCATAAAATACCGAGCATGCGCCCATGTCACAATAAGAGCCCACCCCGACTTTTGAAACATTTGAAATTTAAGCAAAAGCACATATAAAGCACTCACCTAAGCAAACTTCTGAGCCCATCGAGATAACTGAGATGTTCCTTCGCGTCAGCTGCTTCTCCAAGAAGCTGGTGCAAGGCGGTGAAGCCTCGCGCCCATATGCCGGTGCAAGTAGCAAAGCTTGATGCGGAGCGCTGGTGCGAAGCAGGCTTGACGAGAGTGGTGTGGCTGCTTTAACAGCTAGGGGTTCTGTGAGACCCCTGTACATTATCCTTGGGTAAAATGAGGGCCTAATGTATCGATTGCCCCTCCTGCTTTTTTTTTTTATGTCAGGCAGTAACAAGTCCCCATCTCCATCTTTGTGTGATTATCTCAAACTTTGGGTGTGTGGTTGCTCAGTATTGTTCGGTGTGCCTGCCTCATGCTCATGGCATTGCGAGAAGTTGTCTTCTCCAGAGCCCCTGGCCTCGGCGTTTGTTAGAGGATCCCATGCTGTCGGTTCACTGTGGGCTGTGCATGCAGGAGCCTGGTCCCCTGGAGGCCCTCCGGCAGCGTGAGTGGCTGCTCAACATGCAGGAGCACCAAGAGATCCAGTGCCTAGAGGCGGCTGTGAACCGCAGGCAGGCCATGGAGGAGCGGCAGATGTCTTCCGCAAGCAGGGTAAGGCACTTCCGCGAGCAGGGGGATCGGTGGCAGAGTGTGCTAGTGCACTGCAGCTTAGAGCAGGCGGACCTTGGGGGTCCTAGGTTCAATTCTCGCCCTAGCCCATTTTGATCTGAATGAGCATCGTACCGGCGTGCATTTGTTTGTTACTACTGCATGATGCACCTTCAAGACCTCAGGCTAGCTGTCGTACTGCGCTGGCTCTATTTCTCATCTACAGTGTAAAACAGTGTTGCCATACCTCAAAGGTATATCGACCTTCACACTGTCTAAACACAAATATCTTGCTTGCTTTTCTTTGGCAGTGCCTTTCTTTTGGTGCTTAATTCCAGCTGCCTGTCTAGGTAAATAATATGCTTGGATGAATCTCGACAGGTAATGTGTGTGAAGGGGGGTCCACATTTTTCTGCATTCATCTCTGGCGAAACTCTAAGCACTTTCTAGCATTTTAGTCACTGCAGTCAAGGATTATGAACAAAAAATATATGCTCAACATTGTACCAATAAAAGCACTACTGATTTATAGTGTGGTGCATGCTCTAAACTTGCGAGACATATAGGCACAAGCTGGTCACATTTTTTATAGACGCTTTCAGCGAGTCAGTTACTCGAGCTGCCACCAGTCGGCGCGCCCTCTGCACGCTTTCTGGGCCGCCATAGCTGACCTTCAGTTTCTCGCCGTTGCTCCGCGTTGTGTGCTGCATAGGGCACCACCGGAGCTTTGTTTTCACATTATTTTACGTTCCGCATTGAAATCGTGTGCTGTCATTAGGTCTTTTCGATACTTTGGGCTTTCATTTAATCATTTGATATCTATGTTTCAACATAGCTCTTGCATTTTCTTATTTATGGAATGGAATCGGACAGCGAATGGATCGACGATACAAGATCGTGGATTAGGCTTCAGAGACCATGTAAGTTCATCACATTTTACGTTTTTGTCGCTAATAAAGGGCAGTCAACACCATTGCGACATATGCGAATTTCAACTGACGCAGTAAGGCTATCAAAGTCGTGCTTCTTGCTGCATGTGCGCGCTTGTTTCCGTAAAGCCAAACCGCATGTAAGCGATTTAGCTGCCAAACCGCATGTAAGCGACAACGACAGAGTCAGCGACGAGCGACAAAGATTTCTCAGTGTCGCCTGCCGCGTCGCTTGGTTTTTAGATTTTTAAAACGTCGCTCCACCGTCTTGGTCGCTTGCTCCCGTCGCTTCCATGCGGTTTGCCGTTACGCAACTGACCGAAGCGACAGCGAAGTGGGTCGCCGTCACTTGTCTGCGTCGCCGCCAACATCGCTTACATGCGGTTTATGCTTAATTTCGATGCACACAGCATTTAACTATTGGTGCCTCGATATTAAGTATAAACTGAATGCAAGCGATTTGGCGAGCAACGAAACAGGCGACCACGCTTCGCTGTCGCTCGGTCAGTCGCGCGGCGAGGCAAAACCGCATGAAAGCGATGGGAGCAAGCAACGAAGCGGTGAGCGACGTTTCTAAATCCAAAACCGAGCGACGCGAACGGGCGACAGTGAGAAATCCCCGTCGCTCGTCACTCACTCTCGTCGTTGTCGCTCGTCTGCGCACGCTAAATCACTTACATGCGGTTCGGCTTTATGGAAACGATGCATGTCTAAAGCGCGCAAATGCGGCGAGAAGCACGACTGCTATAGCCTTAGTGCGTCAGTTGAAATTCGCATGTGTCGCAATGGTGTTGCCTGCCCTTTACTAGCGACAAAAACGCAAGAATGTGATGAACTTGCGTGGTCTCTGAAGCTTAGACCATCATGTTGTACCGTCGATCCATTCGCTAGTCCGATTCCATTCCACAAATAAGAAAAGACAAGAGCTATGTTGAAATATAGATATCAAATGATTTAATGAAAGCCCGAAATATTGAAAGGACGTAATGAAAACGCACAATTTCAACCCGAAACATAAAAGAACACGAAAACAAAGCTCCGTTGGTGGTCGGTGCAGCACACAATGCGGAGCAACGCCGAGAAACTGAAGGTCGAGCTATGGCGGCAGGGTCACGTGACTTCAAGATGGCGGCGCCCATGAAATGTTGCTTGAAAGGGTCTATACTTATACTGGAAGAGATTAATAAACCATCATAATGATTATACTGTGGCACTATGTTGTAGATTACGCTATACTGAGGCAATGAAAAACAGGACATACAGATGTGAGTACATGTGAACGACCTATTTGGTTTTTTTTTTGCTGTCTCTCAAAGGGATGCTGAACCAAACATTTCAGGGTCTATAATAAGTAGTGCATGTGCATGCGGTGCATGTGCATGTGTGGTGCATGTGCATGCAGTGCATGTGCATGTGTGGTGCATGCGGTGTGCGCGAGCACACGCAACGAAATTGACGTCGTAGTCCCCCATTCACACCTAAGATGACAGTGAAATGCACGGGCTCCAAGGATAAGGAGAATAAAGACAAGCTTTTCATCTCCACAGTGGGGTTTGGTGTAAAAGGTAAGCGATTAATTGGTCTAACAAGCATGTAGCTTTCACTTGTGGAGATGAAAAGCCTGTTTTTATTCTCCTTGGCCTGAAGCCCATACATTTCACTGTCATCTTAAGTGAGAATGGGGGACTGTGACATTAATCTCGTTGCATGTGCTCGGGCACACCGGCGGCTGCTGGCTTGAGGAAAGAATGTGCACCTTTTATTATGGGCACTAAATTGTTTGGTTCAGTATCCCTTTAAAGAGGCCATGCAACAATACTGGGTTGGATTGTTTCTCACTTAGCACTATTTGCATGGCACTAGTGGGACCCAAGTTTTCTTATACACACCACCACTGACCTGGAAGCTTCTTTGTTGTGGTGTCATTTCAAAGATAAAAGTGGACTTTTCCTTTCAGTCTGTCCTTCGCAAAACATGATGACGTAGTCGTAAAGTTGCATTGTTGAAGTGGAGCACCCGGGGTGATGAAAGTAAAATGCTGCTTGTAGCTTGGACACGAGCGCACCGTGAGCACTCAATTTGGGCTCGTCACAGTGAATGCTTCAATGAGCATTCGGGCAGTGGCTTGAGGTCATTCACTGCAATGAGGGGAGTAGCCAAACCCTAACAATGTCTGGAAGTCAACATGTGCCCTGTGCTTTGCAAACACTAGCACGTGGTTATGGCGAACATTGGCGGCAAATAATTGGCACCAAATCATGTGTCTGCTTGTTCAGGCAGCGAGTTGAGGGGGTGAACACTGCTCGCTCTTACCTCGCAGCTCTTAGGCGCCCGTTCTCGCATATAGCGTCGCCGCCGTTGGTGTAACCGCTATACGCGGGAATGGGTGCCTAAGAGAAGAGTGTGGAACAAAATTTTTTATTGCTTCGGTTCGGGTTCAGTTTATGGCTTTCAGTTTAGTTCGAGTTCAGTTCTAAAGGGAACAAAAGTGGTTCGAACAGATAAGTTGGGAATGTATTTTCCACGCTGTTTTGGCAGTAGGCACTATTTCCTTTGTGAAACGAGTAACTATATGGGTGATTTCAAATCAACTCAGGCATGGATTTAGGATCGAATTTTTAATTTTGACAAAAAAAAATATATGTTTTGGGGCAATTCCTATAATAAAAGAAGACGCGAACAGCAATTTCGTCTGATTTCTTGTTCTCAAGTTATGGACCGTTGAAGCGGCCAAGGTGGAAACTGACGTTTTTCCAGCCTATCGGAGGTGCCATATTTCACTCCATCCCTTTTCCCTACTTTTTACGCTACATCAATATAACTTTTTGGGAACACTCTAGACATAGGCTTTTTCATGCTAATTAAGCGTCTAGGTCGTAACATTCCTAATGATTTTTTTTTTTATTTGTCAAACCGCCTATCCGCGACGATTTTTGACAAAGTTCAGCAAGCTGTGCTGTGTGACCTAATCAATATAATTTTAGGATCTTTATATCACCGTAAAGCTCCAATTAAGCTGTTTCTTTTGAGTATAATTTCAATATTTTGCAATAAGTGTATAATGCGCTACATGTACCTGAAAAATGAACATTTCGAAAAACTGGCAAGTTTGAAATCAATTTTCTAAAAAAAACTTACTTTTTATTTTTTTATTTTTTATTGACAGCTAGTTAATATAGTAGTCTATCAGAAACTACCAACAGAAATTGTAATATATTGTTTGTATGGCCGCTATTAAGACTCGAATCTCGGGCTATGAGCGTTTTTAACGGGACTTTGCACAGGCGCTCTGCTGAGCAGAATTTGGACCTATGTAAGGTTTTCTATTTATCGTTAGCAGTTACCTCAATATCCAACTGTAAACATTAATAAAATTTGGAATAGTATACTGTAAAAAATTTACTTCGAAGTCCGTATCCACAAGTGCAGGGACAGCGCTTACTTCCTCCCAATACGGGAGAATGCAGATCATTGGAGAATTCCTCTAAGGCCTTTTGCTTTCGGCTTTGAGTTTGAAATGCCGTACTTGACATGTAATTTTCATATTTTCTTATGTCAAACAGATATGCAGTGCATATACATATGTACGATTTAGTATCTGATGCTTAGGAAGTACGGTTTATTTTGTGCGCGTACGGACTCTTCCGTAAAATAACAAGCATTTCATAGCGTGTAAGGCTTCAGACGTGTTAGTCATGTGTTTAGGTTTCATTTTGTTTTCAGTGATTCATGCCGGGTTACTTAGACTTTTTCCTCTTGACTTAAGTTTGTCCGGGAGTCTATAGTCCGTTGCAACCTAAGAACGAAGGGCGAGGGTAAGACGGGCCGGGGAGGAGGAAGCAAACGGAACGCTGGAGAAGAGAGGGGAAACCTCCTTCTTTCTTTAGCGTTCCATCTGCTTCCTCCTCCCGGCCCGTCTTGCCCTCGCCTTCGTTCTTAGGTTGCAACGGACTGTAGATGTTACGTATCTTCTCCGTCAATACATAGTGCGAAGCTCACTCACCTTGCAAATCATGCCAGTGCCAAGAAAATAAATATTGTTAGGATAAATATTGTTGCTTCACTGGCTTTTACACTCAGATATTGAGGCAAGTACTGACATCAAATAGAAAACCTTACATAGGTCAAAATTCTGCTCAGCTGAGCGTCTATGCGAAGTCCCGTTCAAAACTCTCATAGCACGAGATTCGAGTCCTAATAGCGACCATACAAACAATATATTACAATTTCTGTTGGTAGGTCCTGACAGATTACTGTATTATCTAACTGTAAATAAAAAATGAAATAAATAAAAGGTGTTTTTATAGAAAATCGACTTCAAACTTGCAAGTCTTTCGTTTAAAAAACTTGCAAGTTTGAAGTCGATTTTCTAAACAAAAATATTTAGGAACAAAAAATAGGTTCAAAGTGCACCAGAATATTTTCTTGTTCTGTTTTAATGGAATGCATTGTGGGCATGTTTTGATACTTCCACTTTTATCGTTTGTCTCATTGGCTGGAAGCATCCAGTTAACTGAATAAATAATTTGCAAAACATACAATGACCTCTACCAACACCATAATGTATTTTGAGAATGAGCTGTACATATTCCGTATCCTCCCATAGTTTGCTAGTCCACTTCCCAAACCACCTGCAGCACATGCACCAGTTCTTTGTATTCGTGCTGTGCCTTTGGACTGGCCTTTCAAGATGCATATTTGTTGGCTATTATTTTGTCTCAATACCACGACCAAGACAATGTACAGCGAAGCTTTGAAGTTAGGGCGGCTAGTGTAGCAGATGTTGAAGGCAATGTAGGGGGGGGGCAAGAACAGGCAAGCAGCTGCTCTACCTTCTCTCTCTCTCTCTCACTTTTGTTGTGACACATGGTAGATATTGCTTGGGCGACATCGACCATGGTTTCTACAATTCGTTTGCGGCTTGTTTTAATTCTTGCAAATCATCCAATGTCTGGATGTTAATGCTGTTCATTCCTTTTAAATATGTATGTTGACTTTTTCTTTTAACATGCAAATCTAAATAGGGAAGTTCTTTCTAGACAAATTATCACTTGGTAACCTGCTTGGTAACTTGACGACAAAGGTTTCTCTCGCTGTCATTGGCATTGGTAGGAGTAATTAACAAGATGAAATCTTAGGATAAAGTGGAGAGGCACCAAGTCTCTAGCAATTTACATCATGGTATATGTGAGGTATGCCTTTAAGAAAAAAAAACACTAAGGTTTTTATAAGGTAAAATGGCAAGCTTGATTGTGTGTCTTTTGGTTTTTTTTTCAGAGAAAAACAGAAAGTAGCATTGGAGCATCTGAGCCTTTGGATGCCCCTGCACACCCTGAAAGAGGGAAGACTGCTGATTGTCTAAAAGCTTCCCCCAGGTCGAACTCTCCCCAGAGGCATTCCCCCAGAAGAAACTCCCCCAGAAGAAATTTGCCCAGAAGGAATTCGCCCAGAAGGAACTCGCCCCAGAAAAAGCCTCACAGGAACAAGTCTCCGAGGAAGACCTCATCAACAAGGACGTCACCAAGGAGGAACTCTCCAAGGAGGAACTCTCCAAGGAGGAACTCTCCAAGAAGGAACTCTCCAAGGAAGAACTCTCCAAGAAGGAACTCTCCAAGGAGGAACTCTCCAAGGAGGAACTCTCCAAGGAGGAACTCTCCAAGGAGGAACTCGCCAAGGAGGAACTCACCAAAAAGAGACTTGCCAAAGGGGAACCTTCCAAGAAGGAGGTCACCAGGGAGGCACTCTCCAAGAACAAACTCCCCAGGAAGAAACTTTAGAAGGAAAAACTCTCCAAGGAACAATTTTTCAAGTGAAAACTTGCCGAGCGGGAACTCCCATGGAAAAAGCTCGCCCAGAAGAAGTTCGTTCCGAAGAAGCTCCCCTAGGAATTCTCCAAGGAGAGGCTCCCTGGGGAGAAACTCACCCACCAGAAATTCATCGAGGGGTCATTCCATCGAAAGAACTCGTACAAGTGTAGTTTCTCCGAGAAGTCTTCCAGGAAGCAACTCATTAAAAAGTTCCTCTCCCCAGAAACCTTCCTCAATGAAACCTCCAGGTTTGGAGGTAGACACCCCCAAATTGTCCACTGGAAGTTCTGGCTCTAAGCTCTCCGACAGAAGCAGCCCTGGCCAAGAGCCAGAAAGTTCTTGCTCACAAGACAAGGCAGCTTCAGAGAAAGGGTCTTCCCCAGAGAGGAGGGCACTCCTAGACAAGAGGACATTTCCTGACAGGAAGTCATTCCCAGAAACGAGAACATTTCCAGGGAGGAGTACCTCCCCAGGGAGAAGGGCTTCTTTGAGAGCAGGTCTTCGAGGGATTTTTCTCCGGAGAGCCTGTCCTCTTTTCGAAGCAGTTCTGTGGCCCATCAGCGGGGTGCTGCATTGGGGCCCCGAAGGCCAAGGAGAGCCGGTCCCAGAAGGCCCACTTTTTGGACTCCCGAAACTGGTGAGCTGTTCACTGTTGTGCTTTCCTGTAAGGGTTTTAGGTGACTGCTCGCCGAAGGGGAGTAGCATAGAGATGGCAGGATGCCAATTTCTAGACCCAGCTTAATTGTGGTGTCCCACTGAAGGGGCTAGTGGTGAACGAAGATCTAGTTGCTTTTATTTTTTTAGCACGAACTAGATGGCAAAATGAATTATGCGTAGCTGTTTATGGCTTTGCAGTATTGCAGCATCATTGGCTTTGCAGCCAGTGAAGCTACCGCTCACTGGCTGCCCATCAGCAGACTGCAGCAGCAATGATGGCTCGATCCTCGCTGTGCCTAAATCATGCTTTTCTAACAGCCACCCTCTATTTTTTAAGAATTGATACATCTAAAGTAGACTTGTAATTTGTGAGCTCTCGAGTAGCTTCTCCTTTTACTTGTATCGTCTACCGGCACTGCTTTTTTTTTTTTATTAATCATTTTTAAATTTTAAATTTTTTTAGTTCTTAGGAATTTCTGACCCTAAACCGCTTAAAAAAATTTGAAAAGAAAAAAATGTTTTTTTTAAACAATCAAATTACACGCAAGTCAAAAAAAATAATTTTGGAGCAGCATTGATAGTGCGAGATGCAATTTAGTCGGTAGTCACCTCCTTTCCACTTGTTTTCTTTCTCGGCATTTTGGGCGCGTGGAGAACAGGTGGATCGGCTTTGCCTTCACGTTGAAGTCAGAAGAGCGAATGTCCATTTCATGACATCATGGACTTTGCGCACATAATTTAAAATAAATCTCTCGCCGTCAATATTGCTCCAAAAAATTTTCTCTGAAAATTTTTTTTCACACGCATGTTTCATTTAGGTTGGTTACATTTTTTTTTCTTCTCAGGGATTTTTTAATTGTCTTTGAAATTACATTTGTTCCCTTCAAAATCAAATTTGTATCCACAAACAAAATATTAGCAAAATTAAACAAAAAAAAATCTGTGCTATTTGTTGGCACAGTTGCAAACAGAGCCATGATCAAGCCTGGTTCGTCCAGAATGGTTGAGTGCTTGAACTGGGGAAAGCAGACGAGCTATACTCATCCTGAACAGTTTAAGGATGGCTCCACGTTGACAAGCTTGGCTTGTCCAAAACGGTTAAGGGGTTAAGGAAGCTCCGACACCCGTGAATAAAATTTATTTTTATTGTCAAAAATGGTTAAAAATAATGTCATATTACAATGAAAAAGAAAAAAGAAAGAACATTATCAGTTTTTATAAAAAAATTAATCCCTACTTTTATTTACAGGTTCAGAGGCACAAATAAAACCACGCTTTAAAGCACAGCGTGTTACAAAAAAAAAAACAGAAAAAAAGAACAGTTAAAGACGTGTATTTTAATGTTGTGTCTAGAGTACCATTTGATGGCTCTTCTGCGGAGCATCCAAATGCTGTCCGATAGCGCTCCAAGTCTAGGGCAGAACTCTTCATCGAAGTTTGTACGATGTACAATAAGTTTTTCCTCCTACGTTGTAACTTTTTTATTCAGTGATGGAATTGAAAGATGTCACATTCAAATGAGAGTTTAGAAGCTCCTCTTTTCCAGGAGCACAAGACTTCTCAGTAGTCTCCACCGGCAACGATGCACTTCCGCTACCAGTGCACTACTCTCTGCACGCCATCGTAGATGATTGAGGACAGCTGTTGATGACGCCAACGCTGCCCTGGAGGAGCTGCTGTGCTATGTTGTTTCTCCTCATTCACCTTACGGCCCGAACCTCGCGCCATCATAATTTTGGCTGTTTTCCATGAGAAAGGAACATCTGAAGGAGACACGGTTTGCATCTAATGACGAGGTTACCAATGCAGTGCGCCGTTGGTGTCGTCAACAGTCACCCTCAATCATCTATGACAGCATGTGGAAAGTAGTAGACCGGCAGCGGAAGTGCATTGCCGCCATTGGGGACTAGGTTGAAAAGTTACGTGCTCCTGGGAAAGAGAAGACTACAAGCTTTTATTTGTATGTAACATCTTTCAGTTCCGTCGCTGAATAAAAACGTTTCAGCCTAGGAGGCAAAACTTATCGGTCACCCCTCGTATTCTGGCCACTCTGTGGTGTGGCTGTAAGGGATCACGGTCCATCATGTCCTGAAAAGCAGGGCCTGCCACCTTTGTAGACTGAATTCACTGCAAGGATTCCAAGTGATCGAAGTCTGAGAAGTGTCACAAGCGGCAATTCAAAGGGCCAAGGTTTTCGGTTCAAGCTGTCATTCTTGCATGTTTTCCACCAGCTGCTTCGTTTCACCATAAAGTACAAACGAGATTTCCAGTTTTCTTTTTTTTTTTATTGTCATTTAATAAATTAATTACGGGCACAGTCTTTTTGCTTGCTCTAAATTATACGAAGATTCCATTACTCGTTTACTCTAGTATACCATGGCAGCATGTTTGGTTTAGTTGATGTGGTGGCATTGGGTGTAAGTGTTAGTGTAAGGAAGGGGAGTGTATAGTCGGTGACAGGTCAAGAACGAAGTGGGAGCTCCTCCCACCTTTTCCCACTTTAGTAGAGCGAACATGGGAGAGGAGGCAACCTCCTCTACACTGTTCGCTTCGCTGAAGTTGAAAGGGGTGGGAGGAGCTTGCACTTTATTCTTGACCTGTCACCGACTGTAGTTCAAAAGTGGAAAGCGTACATGACTTTAGTCACTAGGGATGCCGCGAACCTCCGGTTAGAAAATTTCGAACCTCGCTAAGATTCGAATTTGAAAAGTTTGCAACTTTAGAACCCAGCTGAGGTTCTAATTAGAATAATTCGGAAATGTTAAGGTTTCTAAAAGTTAGAGTTGGAAGATATAGAATATTTTGACAGATAGTTAGAAATATTCGAACATTTTGAGTTTATTAAAGATTCAAGTATGAATATTTGAATATTTATAATTTTGTCAAGGTACAAGTTAGAAAAGTTAGAAAGTTTCAATTTTAAGTTCCAAGTCTGAACTTCACGGATGGAGATCAAACTCCGCAGTTTCAAACTAAATTTTTATGAATTCTTTAAAAAAATATCACGAAATGTGCTACAAAGTTTACTAAAAATGTTGCCCAGACTATTCTGAACTTACACCAGCTCACTTGTGCCCTCATGTTTTGTTCGTTAATACTCCTTCCTTATTTGTGACAAATAAGGAAGGAGTATTAACGACTTTTTATTTTTAATTATCAACTTATTAAACACGTTGAACTTGCTGAACGGTTCATCTGAAAGCCCTGAGGAGGTCAGGTGAACAAACTTCCTACTTATTTGCATGTAGTATCAATCCAATCAAACATTGCCTAAATGCAATGCTGGCATAAGACAACGAAATATGCAGGACAATGCATTCACATAAAGGCATCCAGGCTTACTGAAAATTTTTAGTTTTTCTGGGTGTTTATTTTCGGCGGGATGGCCCGGGTAGGATGAAGAAAACACTGAACACAGGCACAGCACTTGACACAGGTCAAGGTTCAGGAGAATCCAACCAGACTAAAGTAGGGGACCACCTGGCCGAATACAGGAGATCAGGTCTCGACCAGTAGTTACTGGGCTAACCATATTGTCAGTGCCTGGAACTTCTTTTCTTGGACGAATGGAGATATTGGCGTTCTAAAATGCAGTTGATTACTAATGATAATGAAGTAAGTGCCGATTCAGCGTTTGCTGTAGCACATTGGCATCGCTCTCCGCGACACCAATGTGAAGCGCCTTGGTTGAATGTCAAGCCTGCAGATCAGGGATCTGTTGGCCTAGATTTTACCTGGGGGCAACCTACGGAGTTGTGTGCGGGAGAGGCCCTGTGCTGAAGTCGAAAGAAAAAGTCCGAGGCCACCCCAAAGCGATCATTTAGCGCTTTACAAGCCCGTTTGTGGCACAGTCAGCTAACGGTAAGACTCGGAGTGCAATTTCAACTTCACTTCGCACATTGACATCCATCTTGCGTTATTTATATTTGTTGCCTTGAACCTATAGGGGTGAACTGGGCTCGAACTTTGTCGAACTTTTGTTCAGAAGTTCAAAATTCGTCGACTTTTTGAACTCGACAGGTTCAAAAGTTCGAAAATTGTCAAATTTTTTATGTAATAAGTTTGACGTTTTGAAACTTTGTGACTGTTTTGAACCCCCTGGGTCGATCTTCGAACCTCGGGTTCTCAAAAGGCTTGTGGCATCTCTTGTAATCACTGACAGATCAAGAACGGCAAGACGTCTCTTTTGGACGCCTTACCTCCAGCACAGGCTCTTGCCCCCTGTCGTGCTCTGGCGGCACTTAAACGTTTGAGGGTCACGAGACGCCGGAACGTTGTCGAAGGAAGTAAGCTTGTGCTGGAGGTGGGACAACTGAAATACCTACCTGCCATTCTCATCTTGTGAGTGACTATAGAAGGCACTCGGCGCTCGTTTAGTACGAGTGTGTCTCGAGTTCAAGAACTTTCGTCTAATTTGTGTGGTTCGTTGTTGACTGCGGATTAACACCGGTGCAAAGGTACACGGTCTCCCTTTTTGCTTTGGATGTTGTCTGTGCGAGCCAAGGAAGTTGGTGTTCCCTAGAATTATTCGAGAGACAACCTGGTGCGGTGCTTTCCGCATGCAGTGGTGGCACACAGCTTGGAGCCTCTAGACGTGAACGTGTGGGAGGAGCGACAGCATCGGGGGCAGCCGCTGTGTGGTCCCGCGCCCATCACCCCAGAGGACGAGAGTGCCATGCTGGCCAGAGCGTTGGAGCAGAGCTGCCTCGACAGCCCTCCCACCAGGTCGGTCTGTTATTAATGAATTTGGTGAGACTGCATGACAACAGTGGGAAAGAAAACAAGTTAAGGCACCCTATTTTTTTTTTTTTTTTGAAGCGATAGCTTTATGGACAATATTTTGCAGAGATTTTGTCCTTGTCTCCAGTCGTCACCGTTATGGAAAAAAACCCGGGGTGTCTAGCGACCGGGAATTGTCAGGGATATTGTGAAATAGTGAGCCCAATCAGGGAAAATGAGCCGGAAACGCCATCGAGTGCTCTGAGCAAAGGCTTGAGGACTTCGGGGCAGAAAAATAGGCAATAAATTATGTAGGGGGCCGGAGACCCATCAAGCTGTTTCTTTTCAGCTTTTTTCTCTGGCCTGCCCTTCATCATTGATGAGAAATAAAACTACGGTATTATTATTAGAGCGGTGCGCGGGCTCTGCTCACCCGGTGTAGAGTGTACTACCCGATGCAAAGGAAACAGCCGACAAATCTAGTCCAAGCCATGCATTGGATTGGATTGGATTGGGGGCGCGACACTAGGCTAGATCCAGTTAGAGCTACTAGATTTATTAACAAACAGGAAAGCTGCAGACACCATTCCAATTCAAGCATTAAGCGAAAAGTATCCGAAAGTGTGTATCTGGCGGCGATGCTGCCATTCGGTTATGAACGTATGTGGTTGAGCGTCATGTTTTCATTGTGTTTCCGGAAGTGGCCTCTTCACTGACGATGTCGGCGGCAAGAAAGTGCTCGCTTAATCCGGACTGGATGAATCCGAATATTTCGGAATATGCAAGTTGGATTACGCCCGTGCAAAATGATCCGCATTGTGCTCAATGCTCACTGGCTTTTGTTGTAATGGTCTTATATATTTACTGCCTCTACAGTGGTCAGGGAATTTTACCTTAAATTGTCAGGGAAAACCTGGAAAAGTTGGGGAATTTCAAAATAAAAATTTGCTAAACACCCTGAAAACCCTTCTCTCCGCTTTAGGCATGAGGCCAGTGAAGTGGGTTTTCCCGTCGGCCATTCCGGCATTGCGCCAGTAACGGTGCTACAAAAGGAGAGTCTTCCGTGTCTTCTGCTTGAAAACTTGTTTCAAAACATTACTTTGAACATGTGCGAAATCCCACTTTGGCAGTATCCATTGTGGATGATTTTCTGGGGATCGGAGGCATCTCTGTTAATGAGGCATGACTATGTTGAAGCTGTATCCTGCTTTACTTTGTTTCAACGTAAATTGGCATAGTCCAGAAGCTATGTCTCTTGTGAGCCACTCGGAAAGATGGAGCGGAGCATTTGACAGCTCTACCGAAGAGGTGTGCACTTTGGCTGCACATTGTGTTATCTGTCTTTCTCGGGCCGACTTGCCAGGACTGCAGCTTTCGCCTTTTTCCAATTATGCTGATAGGGAGTAGAGCTCTGCTCTGGCTGCCCTCATTAATAGATGCAGGCCAATGTCTACAGTGAAACCCGTTTATAACGAACAGCAGGAAACGCTACGATCAGTTCGATATAGCAAGTAGTTCGATATAGCAAATCCATCCTTTTTTCTCCAATTTTTTTCTCTTTTATATATAATGGTGCCAACTTGATCGCTGACTAACCCTTTATTACCAAGGGGTCCCTTCAACAGTTTTCTTTGAAAACTTTGGGACCCCGTCTGAATAGGTGTAATTGACTAACACCTTGTTTACAAACAAAAACACGTTTTCACTTGACATTTACAACGAACTTTCACGATGCGTTTGTTGTAAGGCGAGAGCTTCCCTTTATCTCTGATCTCTTCGCTTCCACCTTGTAACAAAGCGCCAAAAAAGTGGTTTTTCTGTGTGTTTTTTTTTGTTGTTTTGCATGCGTGCAGAGTTTCTTTTTTTTTTCTCATCTGCTTTTCTTAATTATTTCTCTTCGTAGGCAACCGCTTTGGGATGAAGGTTTTCTTTTTTTGTGTGTGTGTCGTGCAGTGTTTTTTTAGCTTTCTCCCCTTCTGAATCACTTCTCTTTGTCAATTTTGTTCGCTGTGTGAGCTTTTGGAATTTTCTTTCTTAGCTAGATTATTTTTTAGGTGAAGGGACTGACTAGAAGACTATTGTTTGCACATTTTTGGAAGCCTTTCCGGGGGAGAAGTTCAATATAGCCAATATGTAGTTCGTTATAAAAAGTACTTTTTACATGCATTTTTGTTTAAATTTTCCGTGAGTTCGATATTGAGAATAATTCGCTGTACGTGGGTTCGTTCTAAACGGGTTTCACTGTATTGCTACTGGTGTGTTATTATTCACCAGACACAAATTTAGAAACACGGTCACCGACTAACGCTTGGGACTCGACGGGGATCATGCCAAAATCGGAATTGTTGAGCAGTCCAACAATGTTATTTTCGTTTGCAATATTAATTTATTTTGCAACCTTCGCTCGACAATGGCCACTTCACACTTGTTCAGCAGAAACGTTGAATTCTCAAGCAACTTTCACTTGTTCGTTGATCGCAGGTTTTTCATCATTGTCATTTGCTGTATTTGCAGCGTTTATTGGGGCCTTTGTCTCTTCACAAAGCAAAGGTGTAGTTGAGGCCACAATTGTGAAAGATATAAGGAGTTGCGTTTCCATTTGTGGCTGAAAAATACCTCTGCAGACTAATAAAAAACTCATCCACCCATTCTTCCTAACATCTTTTTTTTCTTTTTTTTTTTAAGTTTTGAAGTGCATTGTGGCACAAGTTTCCAGGTACAGGTTAGGCTGCGCTCTGATGGCTTGAATTATGGGACTGCTCTCACCTGCATGGTGCCTGCTTTAGCCCACCATTACTGAGACGACAACACGCAGCTAGAATAGACCAAGCGTTTGGCGCATGCGTGTTGCCACCGTAGCTCTAGTCCCCGGGGCGGTTTGCTCATCTTGCGGCCGCAGCTGCGGCCAAGAGGGATTTTTATGTCGCATGACCAGCTCCATGGGGACAAGGAAGTACCTAGCGTCCCTGCCTAATGGCAGAGAAATCCGTGCCGGTTCGAGTACAAAAGTCTAATTTCGCTCGCAGAAACTGACTGTCTGTGCTTTTAACTGGAGTCCAATTAACCGCTCCTTTATACTTTAGGAGTGGCAGGTAAAGTTATGGCCAGGAAAGGTAAATATTAGCCAAAATAAAGGAAAAATCACGGGAGATAAAAGCGGTGGCAGTATATTTATATCTCCGCTCTAGCGCTGGAGACCTACGCCTTCTGCTTTAGTCGAGAGGTAAGAGCACCAGTGCTTGTTGTCGTGGCGTGGAAGTTCCGAGTTCAAACCTCGCCGGAAACTTTTTTTTTGTATTTTTTCTTGTGCTTATTTTGTGGTAGTTATGTTTTTTATTTTTAATTGACACAACTATAGTGTGTATAAGTATGAATTAGGCACCTCCTGTTATTGGAAAGAGTCATAGCAAGAGCGTTGTATATTTGAAAACACATAAAAGTGCATGTATTTGCTGGGGCAAGAAAGCTTTTTTCGGCCCCGTTTGTGTTAAAGTCATACCGATGCTGTAATTTTGGTTTCCTTTTAATGAACATTATGAAACACTTGTATTAGCGTGTTAACTTGGCTTGATGTTTTTTTTTTCTTACGGTGTGTTGATTCAACAGGTGGGACAAATAGTAAAAACCGTGTAAGGTGCAGGTGGATGATTTGGACGATTTGTAAAAAGGATCACAGTTAAAAAATAAAACACACGCACATAATATATAAAAAAAATGTTTTTGGGGCGATTTGAATTTGGACGTTTGATGCCGCTACGACAAGTCCCGGTGCTCCTACCTCTCGACCACGGTGTAAGATAATACTCGAGCGCGCAGTGCAGATAAAGTTTGCTTTTCACTCTCTCTCTTTCTCTCTCTCACTATGGTTTCAAGTGGCACCGGCAGATGACTCGTCGACCCGTGGGCACGGCAAAGACGGCTCGTGCCGCCTCATGCTCCACACGCGCAGAGCTCCAGCGAGGTTGTCGCTCGTGCAGAAAGACCACGGTGTACCGGGGTTTCATGGCAACGAGATAATTCTTTTCGCTCTCACACAGTTTCGCCGTTTGGCCGCCGACGACACTGTCAGCCGCGGGCACGGTGGTCGCGGAATAATGCAGCCTTTCGGATGCCCGTCGAACGAACACTATCTGATTCCTCGCGCCGCGCGTTCAGCCCCGCCGTGTCCTCACCTAAAGAGTGTATCTCACACCGTGCTCTCGACTACAGCAAAAGGCGAGTCTCGCCGACGCTGGCGTAGGTATATATCTATACTACACCGCTTTTATCTCGCATTTTTCCTTTATTTTGGCTCATATTTACCTTCCCTGGCCATAGCTTTACCTGTCACTCCTAAACTATGATGAGGCGGTTAATTGGACTTCAGTTTAAAGCCTCTGCGGTCAGTTTCTGCGAGCAAAGTTAGACCTTTGTACTCGAAGCGGCACGGATTTCTTTGCCATTAGGCAGGAACGCAAGGTACTTCTTGTACCCATGGAGCTGGTCATGTGACATAAAAATCCCTCTTGGCCGCAGCCGCGGCTGCGGCTGCAACATATGCAAACCGCCCCAGGAGGCAGGCGGCAGTACACTAACAGGCTTGTGTTGTTTCATGCTCCGCTCGCGCAAAGTAGCAGCGAGGTTGTTGTACTTCTGTGAGGATGGAGTCCCCATGATGTGCATTGGCAGCAGCGGTGTGGCCAAACTGGCTGGTGAGATCAGACTCATATTACCTCCTATTAAATTCATCAAAATTGTGATAGAACTATGACAAGTATTTTTTCAAATTCCTGCGTGTTTAGATCTGTAAATTTTATTTACAGATCTAAACACAATAGATTGGCATGTTGTTAAAAGCATTAAATAAGAGATCTTGGGAACTCACTTGTAGCAGTTCTTTGTATGAAGCCTCTTTATTGTTATGCTGGAGGGCACGCGGGGCTTGGGCACCCGCAGTGTTAGTGTTCCATAAACGGCCATCCGAACAGGACACGTCTCGGGTCCCTTCCTCCACATAAAGTTGGTGCCGAAACCCCTCGAGAGGACATGGATCGCCTACGCAAGACCCGTGGCGTTGTCCGCTCCGCCGTCACCAGGACGATATCCCAGCTGGACGATCTTATCCAGAATCCGAACACAACAGAGCTTGATTTGCGGCTCCCGCTCGACTATCTCATCCAGAAGCAGACAAGCCTAGCCGGCCTGGACCGGGATATCCTGACATCGACAACCGACGACGACTTCGAGAACGAAATCGAGGGAGCAGAAGACTACCGCACGGGGATTAGCCACGGCATCACGTGCCTTCATTACGCCCTGGACAAACTATCC
This sequence comes from Ixodes ricinus, assembly GCA_037355805.1. Classification (NCBI taxonomy): domain Eukaryota; kingdom Metazoa; phylum Arthropoda; class Arachnida; order Ixodida; family Ixodidae; genus Ixodes; species Ixodes ricinus. The sequence goes on along the minus strand of JAZHYW010013732.1, from coordinate 94,819 downwards.
CAACCCACGATCATCGCCACACGTGTTGCAAGCACCCCAACCGACACACTGCAGCACAGCGGCCACCCTCCCACAGCCGAAACTTTGAGCAGCCTTCCTCCCACCGGAACCGTCCTTACAGCACCCGCTTATGGTAGTCATCGAAGGATCGCCCCTCCCAAACTCCAGGTACCTACCTTTGCCGGAAACATCAGTGATGGGCAGGGATTTTGGGACCATTTTGATGTCACGATTCACAGAAATCCCGATCTCCCTCCCATCGAGAAATTTAAGTACCTCATGACATACCTCACTCACAACGCGAAGCGGGCTGTCGAAGGCATTCGTCTCTCCGAGCAGAATTATGACCTTGCAGTTCATACACTTCATGACAGATTTGGAAGACGTGTTATCTTAATCGACGAGCATATTAACCAGCTACTAAATCTCCCGAAAATAAGCAGCTCAAGAAACGTCACCCAACTACGTCAGCTGTTCGACGCCATTCGCTTCCGCACAACATCTCTAGAAGGCTTGAATGTTCCGCCCAACAACTAGGCGGTGGTTCTTCATCGTGTACTGATGAGAGCTCTTCCTGAAGATCTAGCACTCATGTACCGACAGAAAATAAAGGAAAGCGCGACAACAGACAGCCCCAACGAGCTCGAATGGCGCCTAGACGATCAAGTCAAGCTTATCATGACGTTTCTTCAAATCCAGATCGAGATACGAGAGAAAGGGTGCATGGAACAACCTACTCGGGCATCCGAAGGCACACCACAACAGCCGAACTTACAAACTCAGTCCATATCGAACAATCCATCTGCACTGGCACTGACCAACGAATCAGTTTACAGCCGAGTTCTTGTGTGTCCGCTCTGTGGCTCCGCCGAACACGACGTTCAGAGCTGCCAGGTTGCACTATCGACCGAGGAAAAACGATCAAGGCTCACACGGGCACGGCTGGTGGCAAACGGAACCACATCGCTCATGTCTGCCGCACAGCAAGGAGCCTAACCTGTACCACTTGCGGAAAGCACCACCTAACTATTCTATGCGGCGTTTCCCCGACCCCCTCAAGCTACGCAGGGCATCGGTCAATCTGGAGAAGATTCCACTCCAAACTCTGCGGCAGTTATTAGTGCCCCAACGAACGTGGCAAAGCAAGGACTGTCAGTTTTGCTTCAAACTGGCCAAGTGTGGGCTTCTTTGCTCCATGAAAGAGTCCTTGTTCGAATATTGCTGGACACAGGCAGTCAAAGAACTTTCGTGCATCGTGATGTCTCAAGAAAATTGAACTGCACTGTTCTTGGAAACGAAGAGCTCACCGTATTCACGTATGGTAACGCTCGACGACCTTCACGCTATCACTGTCGACGAGTCACCATCGAACTATCTGATCGAACCACCGGCACACGAATCCACTTGGAAGCATTGGAGGTGCCTGAAATCTGCACCGTCATCAGTCATCCGGTTGACGAAGAGCTGCAAGCTTGACTCCATTCTGAAAACATGCTGAGCGCCGATATAGCACCGGAAGGTGTGCCAGGCCCAACTGAAATAGGTGTCCTCATCGGATCTGACGCCTATTGGAAGATTGCCACAGGCAAAATCAAACGCCTCAGCGAGACACTAACGGCAGTTGAAACCGTCTTCGGCTGGATGATACAAGGAACGTATACCTGTCATGCTGGCAACCCACGAAGCACAGTCACCACCCTTTCTCTGTCATGTGAATTCTCCAACGACGGGAACGAGGATTTTGATCCTTCACAAATTTGGCGCCGAGCAGCCATTGGTGTCACCGATTTAGCCGACACTCAACCAATTGATCCCCCAGCGCTCCAACCATTTGAAAGAAGCATAAAAAAGCGTGATCCAGATTGCAATGACATCAACAAACACAAGAGAGAGATTAGGACGGCGCTATTTTCGGGACCAATGTCCCTGTGCAGTAGGGTCGGCCACAAAAAGATCTTTGCGCGAGACTACACACCCACGAAGCTGTCGGATGCCACACAGGACGACGTCTTCGAAGAACTAGTGAACCAATTGAAAGGTCCCGTCGCTGCACGCGAGAAAGGGAGAACTACGATGCTACTCTCGGAACCAATGCCTTTGTGCGATAGCATCGTTCTCGGAGAGAGCGGTACACGTAGCTTTATATCCACGGAGGATGCCTGCGACAGACGGGTAAATTGCTCGGCCTCAAAGAAACGGAAACCGCTTCACCACACGCTGTCGCTGCCCAGGAGGAGCGAGCCCTTGCAGTCAAACGTGGCAACTGAACCTTTTATGTATGCTAGGCCGAGCAGCAAAAGAATGGAATTGGGAGCAGACGAAGAGGTGAAGATTTGTCCAATGCGCGAGACTCAACGGGATAAAAAACAGATTCTACACGAACCAGCGCCAAGATTCGGAGACGCCGTGAGCGAGATGGCACTTCAGAACAGGAGGATCGTGAAGACTCGTGTTGAGGAACAACCAATCGGGCCGGAGAAGGACCGACACCTTTTAGGCACGGTTCAGCAGTCAAGACTCGTCAATAACAAGCTGAAAATGCGGCCAGCTGCCGCGGGGCGCACGGACAAGGAACACCAGATCTCCCCACCGAACGGAATGTCGAGCCCGGCGGATATCGTGTGCGCAGCACGACCCGGAAATTTCGAGCACTGCAAAGTCTCGCAAGGGAGCGAGCCGTCTGAAACGGTCGACACCACGGATGCGTCCGCAAGCCGAGAACAACATGATATGTCAAGAGTTTTGGGACTACTATCAACAGGCAAGCAGACCGTTCGACAAACCGTACACAGCTCTAGAAGGACAGAAGGTCGAGAAACGAAAGTAATACTGCCAGGTCTAAAGTGCAGAAGAGCGACTGAGGGATGGTCGGAGAAGCGGAATTCGGCGTGCGTCAAAAAATCGTCAACTTCAAACTTTTGTCACTCCGAATTCGAAGGCGACGGCAGTTGTCGGTCAGAAGGGACTTTGAAAGGCGCACAAGCGGAGGTCTGTTACAGAGCTGGGGTAGCGGACGGTCCTTCACTTCTGAAAGGCAGAGAGGGCGCAGCATCTCCAGAGTCCGCGCACAATCCGAACGCAAAGTCTATTGCCACGGTCCAAGCTGAGCAGAAAAATACGAAAATGCTAAAGAGAAAAGAGCTACCGTCCGAGGACTCCCAAGCAGATCGTCTTCCAAGCACCGAACACCCAGCTCCTCCAAAGTGGTGGAAGGTGAAATGGAAAGACACCACCATGCGAAAGACAAAATGTGCACCCGGAGCTGGAGTGGCAGACATCCACGACGACCGCGAAAGTCCGTGGGACGAGTCTGGGCAGGACGACTTTTTGAGTGACGAGGGTCCAGACGAAAACATCCTGGGTGAGAGATTAACAGGCCTGTCCAGCGGCTCTTCCTTCATGATGCAGCATCGACACCAGCGCCGGCCCGGCAGGATGCTGAGAAATAGAGGACGAGGAAGAGCGCGCAGACAATTGGAGGGCACGCGAGGCTTGGGCACCCGCAATGTTAGTGTTCCATAAACGGCCATCCAGACAGGACACGTCTCGGGTCCCTTTCTCCACAAGCCTGTTAAAGGCATGTCACACCATTTCATTTCCCTTTTAATTTACTCAGTTTGGGATCCCGTCGCATTCTTTTTTGGCCTGATGTGGCAGCCAAAGGAAGTCTCGTCCATTGGATGAATTTTGTGGAGTGCGCTCTTTCGAGGGTTGGGCATTCGTTCCAGATTTCGCAGTTGTTAAATTTTGGCGGAAGCAACGTAGGAAGTCCACTTGAAGGTGACAAACAAACAGTTGCTGCGCCGTCACGTACAGCTTTGAAGTATGGTATCGGAGGTGTACTGTAGACATCAAGCCATTGTTTTGTTCTCTTCGTTCCACTCATTTCAAACTGTTCTTTTTAAAGCAATTGCTTAGGCATGGGCGAATAGAGGATTTTGGGTCCGAATCACATTCAAAGCGAATAGTGATTTCGGCCGAATAATTTCGAATCTAATACAGTAGACTCCCTTTAAGACGAACACGAAGGGACCTTGAAAATTTGTTCGACTTATCAGATGTTCACCTTAACAGAAGTGCCCTAATATATCATGCTGGGCATGTCTACATTGCTGTTGACCAATGAACACAGAATGAAAAAGCCTACAATGAAGAGATACTTAAAAAGGGACATTTATTTGGCTTAGCATGCCAAAAGAAGAAAAAATAATGTTTCACACACCACTGGTGGGGGAACCGATCCATTCGGTGATTTTTGACTGCCGCCTCCTCTGTGCAAATCGGTGTCCAGCAATGAAAGACGACATGTGACCCATGTTCCTGGGACACATCTCATTATTGAACCTTAATCACTGTCATCACGTCCATCAGGCTCCTTGTCCGACGCCTCCTCCCAAAGGCAGTAGTCTTCAGTGTCGTCGAGCGCATTTGAAATCCCGCACTTCTTGAAAGAGCGAGCGACAAGCGTGCGCCGACGCAGTGAAAACCGGGCGCGGCGCATTACTCTAAGCGAGTAACCCAATGTCGGCTCGCCAAAGTTCTCATGCAGCAGCTCGATATTTATGGCGAAGTGCCGTTCGCGCTGCTCTTTTACAAAGTTACGGCGAAGTGCCGTTCACGTTGCTCTTTTACAAAGTCGCTGAGACTTGCCTCGACGTCAGCGAACGCGCCATTCTTTGGGCTCCTAAAGCTTCTTCTCGTTCCGTTGCACGCGAACAGAGCTTGCTTGTGTCGTCTCCATCCGCGAATGCTGCCCTCATTTACGGCGAATTGTCGTCCGGCAGAACTGTTTCCGATGTCTTCCGCAACCAAAAGAACTTTTCTTTGTAAGCGACCGACGATTGTTTTCGCGCCGACGCCATTGCTGAGCCCGACTGTGTACGAATGGTGGCGCCTCGGACATTGTGAGTTTAATGATGATGATAGCTGTTTTGAGCGCCATAGTGCTTCGAAACCGAAACTACGTCAAACAGCGTTAGATCGCGCCTCATCGAAACTGAAAAATTAGAAAAAAAAACAAAAAACTCGAATATATGCGGTTTTTACGGTACATCTGACATACACCTCGGCCGGCGCAATGCGCGGCGTCGCCGTCGGAGCAGTGCCATCGCGAAGGGGACCTGTGAAAGTTCGAGTTATCCAAAATGCGCGCGCAAAGCGGTTCGTGTTAAACGATTTTTTTTTGCATTGCGTCTATGGGAAACCAACCAAATGTTCTTACTTTGTTCGTCATATCCGAGAATTCCGCTTAAGCGAGTTCGCCTTAACGGGAGTCTACTGTAGTTCGAATAGTACAAGCAACAAATACCACAAGATATGTTTAAACTATAGTTTTATATTTGCCCTTATTTGGTATTAGAAGTACTGCAATTGTTAATTTCAAGTGTATTGAGTTCGGGAGCACGAAATGGTCAAAATGGTCGGAAGCTTGCACCATCTGGCCGGAAATCCAAGCCAGAGTAAGTCAAAACCGTTTCTATCGAACTCGCAAAAAGACGTCTACCAGTTCGATATAGCGGGTAATTCGATATAAAAGTTTTAATGAATTTGACTCTCAAAAATTCACTTTCTGCTCAAATATTACACAATGAAGTAGTCTTGCATCTTCTGCTGCTTTTTCTTCATTGCATCCGCGATAACGATATTTTTCTACGCTATCGACGGACTCCAAAATGCTGAGGCCGCTGCCTTCTATATTCGCGCATTAGCGCCGAACTATGCCGAGAGCACGGAGCACGTCCAACGGGAGCACCTTTTCCTGCAGAGCGCCGTTTTGCTCTGCAAGTTGGCTTTCCCCTAAAATCTGGTGGCTGCGTTGGGGGAAGCCAACTAGCAAAGCAAACTGGTTTTTTTTCTTTTTTTTTTCTGGGCGGCTGCGTCAATTGGACGGAGCGGGGAGAGGGAGCACGGAGCAACCTCTCTCCGCTCTCTCCGCAAAAGATATATTTTCTTTCCTTCCAAACAATCGACGCGGCCGCCCGAAAAAAAAAAAAAGAAAAAGTGCTCTGCAGTTGGCTTTCCCCAATGCGGCCGCCCGCGTTGGGGAAAGCCAGCTTGCAAGCAAACGGCGCTCTTGGCAGTTCGATATATCGGTAGCGGCTGCTATTTTTGTTCGATGCAACCATAGTTTTTGCTATATATTATCACTGTAACATTACTGTGCACAAAAATTGTTCGATATAAGGAATAATTCGATGTAAACGGGTTCGATATAGTCGGGTTTGACTGTATTTAGAAGGGTCGAATAATTCTATATTGTTGAATAATTCTATATTGTCGAATATTCGATATTGTCGAATAATTCGATATTGGTCGAATACTTAAATTCGATTCGAAGCGAATGCCGAATAGAACAGAATTCGATTGTCTATTCGTAATAACCGAATATTCGCCCGTCCCTACAATTGCTTTATTTATTTCTTCAGGCAGTTTCCCGAGGACGAAGAAGAACAGCTCCTGCAGGTCATAGAGCGGTCCAAGCGGGACGTGGGTCCCAGTGCTGCCACCTGTCCCAGCCCTGTCCCAGAGGAGCCACCACCCACATCTGCCGTTCCTTCGCCACTTCCCGGGGCTGCTCCCCGCCTCCGAGTGCACCTCCGCCTCGTCCGGTGGCTCCTCGCACGGTTCAGGAGCTTTTCCTTGGACGTCCCACCAGCGCAAGGACCACTGGCAGCATCGAGGGAGTTACTCGCGGACTCCCAGGGCGTACCATCACGACGGAAGGGGTCAAAGGAACTTCGGCCCTGCCACCTGGCACGGCCAGAACGGCCCACGCCATCGAGCGGGATGGTACGACGGCCAGCAGAGGAACTCGTGGGATGACCGGGACTCCAAAGAGGATCGTCATGGGCCTAACCAGCAGTACGAGCCAGAAGAGAACTGGAAAGAGAAGATGCTGGGACGTCGTCCGGGATCGCAGAGCAGAACCCTTGCTTGTCAGCAGGGATCCCAAGGCACGTTCCATCAAGAAGAGCAGTGCGGATACTCCATGCCTGACCGGAATCCTCTTGCGGCCCATCGGGCGCGGTCGGGTGCCTCCTCCCCTTCCCACTCGAGAACTATCGCACCGTCTGCGCCGTGCGACGGGCTGCAGGATCTTCCGGACATGGTGACGGTGGTGGGGACCATCGACGCGCGCAACCTGATGCGTTCCAAGGTGGACGGGGAGCCGGGGGACCCCTCTGGTGCCCCTAGGAAGGAGGAGAATGCCGACATGAGCTTCGACCAGTGGTTGTCCTTGTGTGGCAAGTACATGCCCCTGCTGACCAGAGGCATGATGGAGGTGCAAAAGTCGTGCGTGGCTGTGCAGAACATGGGCATGAATGGGGCCTTGTACGCTGCCCCGGACGGCACTCCCGTCCCCTTCATGCCACACAGCTTGCGCGCTCCCCACATGGCGGATTTGTCGAGGCTCCGTCCAGTGCCCAAGTAATGACCGCCTTCCACTATGACCAAAGCAGGGTGGCCCTCGTACGGGCGCCCACTTGGGGGACGTCCGAGTGCGTGCCGTACCTCCCCGGCGCCGAGTTTCGGCTGTCGTGTCCACCGCCACCCCTGCCGTCTCCCCCTTCGTGACTGGCGGTTTCCCACTCCAGCAGCAGCCGCAGCAGCTTCATTCTCCCGCGGTGTCTTCCAGCACGCTGAACCCTCAGGCGCAGCCGTTCCAGCCCCCGTGCCACCTCTTCCGAGCCGGAGGGGTGGCAGCCAGCCCCAGCAGCTGCAGCGGCCTCACGGACTGGGGCCCTCCGGTCGGGGCCCTTCGTCTCACGGCCGGGAGGGGCCGTTTCGACCTGCCACACCACGGCCGCCCGAGACGGTAGGGTGGTGGTGGGGATCCGGAGTTCAGCCAGCCACCCCACACGCGTCGCTGACCGTCGTGGCCCTTGCTGCACTAGGTACGTTCAAAGGAAAGCTACGTTTAAAGGCTGGTTTGCTGACGGCGTTTGACTGCGCTCGACTGCCTCGCATTGGAACACGGTGGCACATTTGTGCCATCTGTCGGGTGGCCCTGGAACCCTTGCGATCGGCGTATAGATATATTATCTACTCATCATTCTTTTGCCATAGACTCTGGGTAATTGTAACAGTCTTATAAGCAACTATTAATGCGAATAGCATTCTTTGGCTACTTCACGCACTTTTCGTCTATGTATCTATCTATCTGGCTATCTAACCTCTACGCCGCGGGTCGATAAATAAATAAAAAAGACCGGCGCCGGCTGGGATTCGAACCGTTGACCCTTTGATCAGCAGGCAGACGCGCTAACCACAGAGCTATGAAGGCAGTCATTCAACGCACTTAAACGGTTGTTTATATCTTTACCATAGACGCGCTTACAGCGCTGTCACAGCTACAGGTGCGCGCGCTCCATGCACGAGGGCTCATTCCGCCTCGTGAGGCTGAGCACGGCCGCTAGCTCACCCTCTCCCGCGCTCGGGAGAGGGTGATGTAGCGGCTGTGCTCAGCCTCACGAGAGCGGAATGAGCCCTCGTGCATGGAACGCGCGCGCACCGGTAGCTGTGACAGCGCTGTAAAGCGCGTCCTATGGTAAAGATATAAACAACCGTTTAGAGTACCGTTGGTTGAGACTAGCTGAGACGCCAGAAAGTCTGGTCGGTACCATTTTGAGTGTTTGTGCGTATGGCGCGTGCTTTGCTCGCCTTCCTAAGTGACACAAACGCACGTGCTGGGCTGCGGAGATCGTGCGCAGGGCTGTGAAAGTGTCAACAAATTTAGAATCGCCTCAAGAGTGGGCTGGCGTATCTAGAGTGTGCCGGCCACCTGACGAACGCGCATAACTCCGCACCGTTTGATGCTATTCGCATTAACGTAGATAATCATTCCCAAAGGATGGGTTCTGCTGATTTTTTCTCATAGATAGTGCATAGATTTGAGCGTGCAAATACTGCTAAAGCTCCAGTCTAGTTATATGTGAGCATGTTCTTTTGTTGTAAGTGGTTAGAGAATGCACTCTGATACAGTCGGATGCGAATGTCCGAACCAGCTTCGAGAATTGGACTGTGATGCGTCATTACTGAGACAATTCATTTGGCCTTCACATCTTTTCCAGAGATTTACTGTTGCGCAACTTTGGAAACATTGACAGAGACATGGTTTCTCATCTTGATCATTAGCAGTCTTAGCTTATTCACCTCTTTTTACAGTGGAGCTGATAACAGCTAGTTTTTTCACGGTTTCGTGTCCATGGACAAATAAATCTCGACACAACCCTCCGGACAGCTACCGCCATCTATGAGCGATGGCGGCACATAGTACAGCTGCGCTGCTCTTCCTTCTTCACCAGAGTGGAAAGGCTGAACGTTTTTTGTTTCTCATAAGTTTGAGTCAGCTCGGTGCATATAAACTGTTTGTTTGTTGCTACTCTGAGCACAGTTGGGTCGGTGAGTATCTTGCAAGTGCCTAACTATATTTTTTAACTAGCACGACTTCGGCACATGAATCTGAGGTGGCTGCAATGAAATTAAAAAGAGCTTCTGCTAGAACTATTTGAATTCTTTTAAGAGCTATTGACAAAATCGGTTTGGAATTTATAGCAGCTTTCTTTTTGTTGCTGATGAAATCAAGTTCACGCATGGAGAATCGAAACGACTGAAGCACACAGTTATCGTGAGGAATATTTATTACGGTATTGTTCGGCCAGTGCGTAGTTGCCTCTAAATTTTGAAGCGGTATGCATTGCAATCCATTCTGCAAAATTATTGTGAGTGATTGAAAACAAATTTTGCATTAATATTCTTAGATGATGTCCTCGAGATAGTGTGACCTAAAGTGTACTGAATTCTGATAGGCTTACGGGCCTCAATATACAGTTGTGCAAATTGGATGAATTTTTGAGAAAGCTGCGCTTTCTGACTTAGCAGATAAAGACCTGATGTTTTGTGGCACTTTGTACACTCTTGTTGCTTATATAAATTAAGTTATTAGTATGAAGTGGTAAATTTTATAGGAATTTCTCCCAACAAACTTTTTTATTGAGCTAGCTGGTTTCACTACTAAGATGGGGGAAATCGGTGGCCGAGCGTGTCAACGCAAAGCAGCTTGGAGTGCGTGAAGCAAAAGTTCGCGCTGTAGAACCCAGGCACCCTGGGTTCAATTCCCGCCTTTGCCCGTTTTGATCTGGATGAGCATCGTGCCGGTGTGCGGTCATGTATAACCACTGTGTGGTGCACGTTAAAGACCGCAGGCTAGCAGTGGTACTGGCTTGGCAGAATTTCTCATTTACAGCTGTGACGCTATAGTGAGTGACAGTTTAAAAGTTGAGGGGAAGCCTCTCACCCATTTCCACTTTCGCAGAGCAAATGCTGGAAAGGAGGCGGCGTTCTCTCCAGCATCCACTCTATTAAAGTGGAAACGGGTGGGAGGAGTTTCTCCTGAATTCTTAACTTGTCATCGACTATGGACGCCCATTGGGACCGAATTAAGTTCCAGCTGTCTAAACATACACACAACACAGTTACTACTACCGAAATGTGTAAAAGGTTTTATGGAATTCCAGTAGGCTGTGTTAAAAAGGAACATCTGTGAACCTGAGTTCATTGTTGCATTTTATATAAATAATGATTGTGTGCTGGTTAGAGAGATAAAAGATTCTAAAGAAGGAGAGGTATTGATCTTTTGCTAAATTATTGCAACACTGCAGACCATTGCTGTATATGCTGACGTCTGTAGCAATAATTTCAAAAGTGCATATCTAAAACAAATTGCACTTCATACATGCATTTGTCGTTGCCTCATGTAATTGGTTACTACTTCGAATCTTTCCTGCAGATGGGGCAAGCATGGGCAGTTTGTGTGCCTACAAATGTCGGAATGCTCCTTGGTTTCACAGTCATCTAGCAAAAGGTTTATTGCATTATTTGTTGTTAGTGGAGGTGCTTATTGTTGGTATTCACAAAGAAGCACCAATGTATTTACGTCAAATATTTTGATGAATTCGTGAAAAGCAATACAGAAGAGATATCTGATCAACCACTTGGCACTTAGTATTATTCCATTCCTGATATCTTGTAGGTAAGTACAGGTACTACCAAGTCGGAAGAAACGTAGACCTCTTTAAGGCCTTTCCAAGGATACTTATTCCTTTGTAATTCTTTTCACACATTTTATCGAAGAAAGTATTTCCCATATTTTTTGCCCGTGAGACATTGGCAAATGCTAATTTTATGATAATGGCATAATATTGATTTATAGACCGACACGCGGAGCTTACTCTGTTTACCAACACGCCGCAAGGCCGCGCATGCGCGGTAGCTATGTGGGCAAGAGCAGCCCGGCTCTCAGTGTTTTCGCCATTGCGTTCTATGGCGTGCGCTCGTGTGTCGTTGTAGGGACGCTTGTATCCTTATTTGTGCGTCGTATTTCCTGAGAACGTATGTCGTATTTTATGCCCGACTATTTGAGCTCGCTGCCCGAGCCTGAACGGCAGCTGTATCGAAACAAACTGTGCGTTGACGGCGTTGCCTTCGACGATCCGTATGCCAGTAAACAAGGCCTGCTGGACTTCCGACGTAGGTTGATGCCACTCGAGGTCGACGGCTCATGTCGTCGTGCTATTTAGTCTTTCGCCGAAGCCAGTTCACGGCCGCACACGGTGCAGGCGTACAAGTCTCTTGAGGCCTACGATTACTTCGAGTCGGTTTCCGCACTGCCGGCGGGATCAGCAGTCTGTGGGTCTGCGGAAGTGGTGTATTCATTAATTGATTAAATACACACAGCGTCTTCAAGTCAGGGTATGATATTTTTCCTACCCTCATGACCACAAGGCATGACAAGCAGTAACGCTTTGTCCTTTCTGCAGTCTTGGCGGTAACACGCTACAAGCAACGGTGTTGCCGGGTAACGCGTTACTTTTTTCAATAACGTAGTAACCTACTCGTTACGTTCTCGACACAGTAACGGGTAACATGACTTACGTTACTACTTCAAGTAACGTAGCGACGATACTCGCTACTCTTCTTAAGTCTTAAAAGAACAGTACACTTAACTGTTTTCCGTGTTTTAGGCGTCAAGCCATGTTTTTCTTGGCGTTTTTTTCTCGTAGTATTTAGGTGAAACCGTAAAACGAGATAAAGTAATTATGTTCAGTTTCTGCACGAACATAATGTTTCTTGAAATATGACATGTATCGTCAAAACCGTAGAATGTGCTAAATCTTAATTTAAAAAATGTAACGCAGAAGTAACGTGCAGTCACTTTTATCGGTAAGCGGTAACGGGTTCCTTTTATTTTTTAGGCAACGTGAGCTCGGCAGCAGCGTTGCTTTTATTTTCAAGTAACGAGTAACGTACTTCGTTAGTTTTCTCCGGTAACGCTTCCACAACACTGCCGTTCTGTCGCCGATCCCCTTCTGCTGGGTAGCACGGGCGTAGGCGAGCCTCCGACGAGCGCTTGGTCGATGCTTTGTGCGGAACACACATGGGAACAAAATCCTGGTGGTCTCGATCAGACGACGGTTTCCCTGCACATAAGCAAGCCTCGGGACGGAGATTGAAATGGAAGCCGCGACTTGCCTTCAAGAAAGTGTTTGCCGCACAAACGGTCGTTCGCGCGCAGGCTTGACGATTCTTTTCGATCCACGGATATTATCCACCTTTTATGCCTTTCAGAGTCTGCCGGGAACTTGTGGAAACTCACTCCGCTACTGTTCTTGTACATTTCGGTGCAATTAACAGCAACACAGCTTCGCGGCATGCTGAAATGCTATGACGCCCATGCGGAACGTGCGCCCTTTTGCCCACACCCTGCCACACCCCCCGGCTCCGGCGCGATCGCAGCGCCGCCGCAGCTCCGTGACGTCAAGCTCGCGTGTCGGTGTATAGTTTCAAATCATGCCGAAACTAAACACGAAAGACTGGGAATGCTACTTGGCTTAATATTTAGTGTGTAAGTGAGGTGACCGTTCTTTTTTCTATCTGTCTGCTTTCAGGGTACCTTCAACTCATTTGAACGCATATGGGGAGACATCTTCATCACAAAGTGCCTAAAACTGTGAACATTGCTGTGGAAGAGGATTAATTTCATCAAACAGATGTTCACAACATGAAATAAATACTAGAGATCAGTTTGGTTTGTCTCAGTTCCTGGTGCTTTGAGCATGATTCTGTTTCAAACATCTTAAATATACCTAGGTGCATTGTTTCCTGGTATTGTATGAAGAGGACAGGATCTAAGGCTATACTTCGTTTCACCCTACAATGAACCACAGCATGCTTACGAGCCGTCTCAACCAATCTAGGACTAAACGTATTGCGTGAATACACTCCCCTTGCTTTGCTGTACCCCTTCCGAAGATCAGGGAACAATCGGAGGGCATTGAATTTACTGATGATCTGTAGTGCCCCCTGCAGTCTGTCGCTCGCTCCTGTAGCGTTTGCCATAGTCCAGAATTGTTTTAAGCTTTCCAATATGCCGGCAGAGTGCCCCTTCAGACAAACTTTGGGCAAGGGGGGATATAATAGTGGGTGTCGCTCGGCCAGACAATAGATATATCTTTGCTAGCCTGTGTGATCATAATTGGTTTTGGTAACTGTTTCTGCCAGGGAGTTGCTTAGAAAATTGTGCAAAAATAGAGAGGAACTAGAAATCTTCGAGAGATGTGCGAATGCCATTTTGGTAGACAGCTCTTGAAATTACTGGATCTTATTTTTCAGGAAGTCTCATTTTTGTCCAACTACCAGGTATCGAACCAAATAATGCTATGTACGGCTCTAAATGAATCTGTTCCCAGTGGTGCATGGACATGTGTAGGCACACTTTATTCTTGGCTGTTCATCTTCTGGTGGTCTACAAAGTAGCGCTTCTCCAGCCACGACTCTACATCCCTGTAGAAGTGGCTAGACCACCGGATGTGCTCCCGGGCGTTGCTGATCATTTGCAGAACCTTCTCTTCCTCGCCGGGCAGCGTGTCCCTCGTACGCTCGTAGATCTCTTGCAGCTGGACGGAACGAGAAATAGATGCATTTACCGTAATATCCCGAGTCATCGCCCACACCCTGCCGCCTGAAATTCATAGAAAAAGTGGGGTGGGCCATGTCTCGGTGGGTGAGCACAAAAAGTTAATAAAAGCGAAGAAAGCCGCCCAGTTTTCTTTCCGTATCTAGCGCTGCTACGTAACAGATACATTAAACTCAAAACTCGATTTAGTTTTGTTGTTTTATAGAAAAAATGCTCACGAAAGAATGTTTTACTACCGCGAAGTCCGTTGCTTGCATGCGCGCTAGGAACGCCACCGATCTGCATAGAGCACGAACGTTTGTTCCGTGAAAACACGTCACCACTATGTTCTCCTAGTTAGTAAAAAAAAGAGAAGAAAAGAAAGAAAATTCCGCAAGAAAATAGAAAAACCAACCAGGCGCAACGAGCGAGCGAGCGGACCAAAGAAGCGACGAAGAGCGATGCTGGGAAAGCGGAAAAGCCGGCGATCGCGTGGCAAATACTTTGGCGTCGGGCCAAGTCGGGCGCCTTGTCAATCACAAGCTCTTGCGCAACTTTCTTGTTTTTGCGTACATGCGTGCGTCCGTGCACGGCGTGCTATCAATAGGGGTTTGGGACGCTCTACTAACGTCTGTGTAGGGCGTTCCAGAAAAGCTTTATTTACCTGTTGGCTTTGTCTAAAACATTGCACAACCGCGGTCGCGACGTGCGGGGAGAAGGAGCGGGTTCGCGGCGACCTTACTTCGGCGGAGACAGACTTCGACCTTACACTCCGCGGTTACATCCCAAAATATGGGGCGTACGCTTACCTCGCGATTCCTGACTGGGTTAATGCTTGTGTTATCTTTCCGATTCTTTTTTTTTTTTGTCGGATCGATATTTTCGTAAGCAAAACAAACTTTTATTTTGTTATCTTCATCGTTTTCTTTTCGCATGGATACACTACCACTTCGGAGTCGCTCACGCGAAAAATGCGTAAGCAAAGAGAGGCCCTTTCTCTCCGTTTTACTTTGTCACGGACGTCCTCCAACTGTAAGGTCCGCGGCCGCGTCATTTGGGTAGGATGAGTGTTTGCAGATCGCGGAGTCCGCGTTGGGGTATTTGAAGGGGTGGGCGATGACTCGGTGTTTTTTTAGAAATCGATATTGGCCCAAAAATTGGGGTGGGCGATGACTCGGGGATGGGCGATGACTCGGGATATGACGGTAGGTTTGTGCACGAGACCGGCATTCTTGTCTACGTTGGGCAAGTTTATGTTGGTCGTTTACTTTCGAGCCATAAAATATACCATATGCTAGGCCTAGATACCATGTCTTTACCGACATTGTGAAGTTAGGAAGTTGCCACCTGCTGGAGCCTTCTCGCTACCCCCGTGTTACTTCAGTACTCTACTGTTGCAAGGAAGCACAGTGATGTGTGACATGCTAAGTTTCTATACTCATTTTCACCTTAAAAACACATGCAAAGGAAAAAAACTTTTTAAACAGCCGGGTTGGGAAAAGGAAGTCGTAAAACGAATTTACAACGAAAAATAAAATTTTTTAGAGCTATATTTATGGCGCTATACAAATTTGTACTTGGCGCCCACGGGCGCCGCGGAAAAGTGGCCCATATTTATCATGTGACCGGCCCCTATTTGTCACATGGTACTTGTGCTCTTTCGGAAGCTTCCTATTGCCTCTGAAAGTAACTTATTCATCTTCGTTTGAAGTGCAACGAAAAACAAGGATGAATAAGAAACTTTTAGAGCCCAAAGGAAGCTTTTGAAAAAGCGCAAGCAGACGCGATAGACCTGTGCACCGGTCAGATGACGGCGGCGGCGCCCCGAATGCACACAAACTTGCGCGGTGACGGTGGTGGCGGCGTGGAGAAACGCGTTGAAGCGGCCACAATGCTTAGCGTGCAGCAGCGGGGACGCACAGGCCTACCACGTGACCAGCGGCGGCTCTTGCGGGCACCAACTACAAATTAGCTTTGCGCCGTAAATATAGCTCTGAAAATTTTCTTTCTTCTTTGTAAATTCGTTTTATGACATACTTTTTCCATCTAGGCTGTTTAAAAAAGATGTCTTTCCTTTGAATGTGTCTTTTAAGAACCGTAGTAAAAAAAAAGTCCGGCTCCAAGCGGAGCATTACTAATTTCTAAGGCTGGGCATGTAGTGTCAACAAATTATTGTCGGACAACAGCAGCGCCGCCTGGCACTGAGAAACGGACCTGTAAGGCCAGGCCTGCGGCGGCATACGAGATGGGACCGGGCCAGGGGAAAGTTCACCACTTCTAATAATAAAGTTAATCGATTGTAATCAGTCTCTGAGTGACCTGCATCACGATGCCTCAATTGAGGCAAAGACGCTACAAAATCTGGCGATGAGGAATTCAATGAATTGAGCCCTATGCAAGGCCTGCAGAAGCCTGCGGCGCTAAGCCGAAGAGAAGAGGCCCACACAGGCCAGAGAGACCCGCTCCATGTGCAAATCTATGGCAACGTCAAGTAAGTGCAATGGACACACTGCTACCCACTCTTCCACCGTTCAAGCCGCATTCAGACGTGACGCCACTCGTGGAGCGGTGAATGAAGTGGCACGCGGGCTTCAAGAACTTCTTGCGAGCTACGAACGTGAAAGTCTGCTCGCAAACGCACTATGCTGCTCCCTTATGCTGGAGAAGTGGTGTGCGATATATTCCTCGTGCTACCTGACACGGGCTCGGACTATGACTTGAAGGTTGCTCGTCTGAAAGAACATTTCGCTCCTAAAAAGAACATAGTGTACGAGCACCACATCTTCCTTGAAACATGTCAAGACGCAGAAGAGACGCAAGACCAGTTTTGAATGAAACTGCTTGGACTGGCTGCGACGTGCGATTTCACGAACGTCGAGCAAGAGCTTGACTCCCAAATCGTAGCAGGGACAATGTCTGCCAAGCTGCGTTGCAGTGCTCTCTGAGGGGCCGACATCGCATTGGACAAGCTCGTGAGCATCGGCCATAGCCCTGAGAATGCTGAGCGTCAATCTGCCATTATAGAACTCCCCACACCAACAGTACCAGTCCAGAAGCTGTGAACCAAGAAATCGAGATGCAGCTGTACAGCTCCAAGGAATCTCCCCGAGAGCGAAGAAGCAGACGAGTGTTCGTACTGCAGTGGAGTTTGGCCCCACAAGGATGGAAAGACTAGCTGCCCAGCCTAGGGAGCCAAGAGCCACAAGTGCCAGAAAAAAAAATCACTTTGCCATAATGTGCAGAGGCAGTGCAGCGCCCAAAGAAACAGTACGCTCCCTGGCCTCGTCAATCGCACCCAGATACACATCAAAAGATACAAGTTTCGACGAGTCCAT
Organism: Ixodes ricinus; assembly: GCA_037355805.1. Taxonomy (NCBI): domain Eukaryota; kingdom Metazoa; phylum Arthropoda; class Arachnida; order Ixodida; family Ixodidae; genus Ixodes; species Ixodes ricinus. Next base: position 77,530 of record JAZHYW010013732.1, on the reverse strand, counting down.
CTACCATGTATGGAACCCTGGGAACGAACTACCGGTTGTGACGGTGGAGGTCAACGGGATCCCTCTATAACAGCGCGTGGGCTCTGGTGGAGGAGCGAGTATAGGGGAGAACAGGCTTGACGCAAGCACCTCCGCGCGCAACTGGAAGAGACGAAGACAAGTCTAATTTTCTACGGCATCAAGCAAGAGATCCCAGTTATGGGGATGTTCATTGCAACATTCTGCACCCCAGAGCAAAGTGTTGAAGCGCCGGTGTTTGTCGTGAAGGGACCACATGCCTCACTGCTGAGCTACAAGACGGCAACAGCCCTGGTGCTCAAGATAATCCAGACGGTCGCATAAAAGACCACTGTCGACACAAGAAAAGAATTTCCGATGTTGTTTGGGAAACTTGGTTGGCCAAAAGACTTCCAAGTGAAGTTAAAGATTTCGGAAGAGGTGAAGCCAGTGCCCCGACAACATTGTTGGATCCCCTTCCAGATGGGAAAAGCATTGGAGGCTGAGTTAGCACAACTAGAGAACCTAGATATCATAGGATGGGTGAATGAACCGACACCATGGATCTTGCCGATCATCATCGTCCCGAAATGCCATGACCAGCAAGCGATGAAAAATGTCTGTGGGCATAAGAGAAGCAAACAAGGCCATCGCCCGAGAGCGGCACGTCATGCCGACTTTGGAGGATGTCATCAGCATCCTGAATGATGCAGCATACCTCTAGAAGCTGGATTTGAATAAAGACTATATATCACCAGCTCAAGTTCGACGAGACCTCACGGGTGATCATGACCTTCTCCTCTCTGTGGCCTCGGAAGGCACAAGAGGCTTCAATTTGGAGTCAATGCTGCAGCCGAGATCTTTCAGGACGCCATACAGCAAGTACTTCCCTATCAGGACGGTATCGTCAACGTCAGTGACTACATCTCGGTATTGGGACGGGAGCTTGACGAACATGATCATCGTCTGTGCCTTGTACCAAAACACCTGGAAGATGCTGGACCCCTTGTGAATGCAAAGAAGTGCGTTCTAGGAACCAAGAGCCTGAAGTTCTTTGGTCATGTGTTCTCTGCAAGTGGAGTCGGTGTGGATCCCGAAAAGGTAGAAGCAGTAGCAAAGATGTCACCCCCAAGAAATGCGACAGAAGTCAAAAGCCTTCTAGGAATGATGAACTACTGCAGCGGGTTCATTCCTCGGCTCGCCCAGATGGTTGTACCACTGAGGAACCTGACACATGCTGACACAGAGTTCTGCTGGACGAAACAGCACGAAGAGGCCTTAAATAGTGTGAGACAAGAACTGTCAAGTGCACCCACATTGGCGTCCTTTGGTGACAGAAAGTGTACCTAGGTCATTCCTGATGCAGAACCCGAAGGAATTGCAGGCTGATTCAAGAAGTGCCAGAAGGAAGTAAGCATAGCATCCTGGCATACTACACCAGAGCCCAGACATTTACAGAAAAAAGATATCTACACATAGACAAAACAAATTGCTGGCCATTGTGTTTTTTATTGATCACTTCCACATGTACCTGGCATAGGCAAGCTTACAGTGAAAATGGACCACCTACCACTAGTGTTCATAATCAGGAACCCAAGGGCAAAACTCTCAGTGAGACGAATGCCTCAGCCTCAGACTGCAACAATCTCTTCGACATCCAACACATCTCTGGAAAAGACAACCCTGCTAAATACCTGTTGAGGCCTGCACCTGCAGCTAAAAGTGACAACCCCACTAGAGAAACGGTCATGATGGGAAAATACATGGGCTACATTCCGGAGTCCTCTGCACTCAAAGCATTTACAATTCAAGACATAGAGAAAGCCTACAGGGGGGACATACAAATGGAGGTGCTAACTCGTGCTCTCTGGGCAAGTGAGAGCAAGACGTCCAAACGACTTTGGAAGGACGACAGACTGAAGCCTTTTACCGAGATTCGAGATGAGCTGAAGTACTGAGACTGGCACACTGGGGACACCAAGGCATGGTAAGGACCAAGTAGCTCATCGGGGAGAAAATTTGGTTCCCAGGAATCCACTCAAAGGTGGAAGCTGCAGTTAAGAACAGTGGAGCATGCCAGGGCAAGAAATGCTCGTCAATGAAGATGACGCCCCTGCCGGATGGACCCTGGCAGTTGCAGCAGACTGCCGGCCCCCTGCCTGGCAACAAGTACCTTCTGGCGGTTGTTGATGAGTGCTCACCAGGGCCGTACCCAGGAAGAGGGTTTCGGGGTTCGAACCCCCTTCCTCCTCCCCCCCCCCGAAATATATTCGAGCCTCCCCTCCCACCCCCTTTCACTGTCGGCTGGGGAAGGGAGGAGCGATGGAACACATTTCGAAAGAGGCCCGGGGTGGCCTCGATTTCGCTAAAGTCACTGGATCGGGAGACCCAGGGGGGCCCGCTGGAGTTCCAGCGATGCTGTTGGGGGTACACGTGTGCCTGTATATTCAACGCAGCACTCCTTACTATTACTGCTAACAAGAGGCGCGTGAATTCCAGCGCGTCTTCGCCGCACCCCAAAAACCGCAACGCACCCGCCCCCCCCCCCCCCAACGACCAGTCTTTTCGGAACCACTCCAATAGCGCCCTCCTGTTTTCCCCTCTCATCCAAGTGCCTGGGTGCCATCCCCCTCGGCAAAAGATCCCCGGGCCTCGCTTCCCCATCCTCATATCACGCTCCGCTCCACCGCGCAGTGGACCGTAGCGGATGCTAGAGCCCGTCTTCGCCAATCGAGGGCTGAGAGAGAATCACATGACCTTGAGCTTCGCATAGCACACCACAGAGGGTAAGGTGACACTCGGAGCTGAATTGGCTGGGATGGCTCGTAGCGCCCTCTGCGGTCCATTATAAGGTGACACAAAGGAAATGTTCGCTCGAGAAATACCTAAACACGTACTATCGCGGACAATATGAGCTGAAGCAGCGCTCCGGCCTGTGCACGGTACTACCTGCGCCGCCTGTCGCATCGCTCCGCGAACACGGCGCACCCTGAGGCCGAGATAAATTCTCACTTGCGCTCACTGCGCCGCTGCGCTCTTCCGACCGTCTGCTAGCGAAAATATTGGCCGACGGAACCACCATCAGGATGCCTGTGCAGTGCAGCCCAATGTTCAAGCTATCATGCATTTCAATGCATTTCAAGAAGCGCTGAAGTGGAAAATGCGTTGTCACGCTCGTATGTCCTCGAGGAGCGCTGCCTGACGTAGCTGCCTTGGCCCCCGAAAGGAGCCGATCGGAATATCATCGAACACGTTTGAAGGCGCATCAAGGTCGCCATGTCACGGCGTCCCCTCCACCGCGCCACTCCCGACGAATTGTGGCAAGCGGCGAGAGGTGAATAGGAGATGCTTCGTGCCGGAGCCAAACTTCTTGGCCGTGGACGCGGTATGAACTTCTTTCGTAAGTTTTACTGCGCCTCAGGATCCCCTGAACCAGACCTCTGCCGGTTTGAACAAAGCTTACTGCTACAATCACGACGCACTGTTTGACGCCGTTAACCGGCGCACAGTTTTTTGTGGTGCATCCTTGATCCCGATCAATTCTTGTATAATGCAGTTGAACTTTCACGCCGACTATTAATCATTTGTGTCTGACACTGCCCCCGCCAAATATTATTCCGATAAACTTTCGAGCTTCTTCTCCTGGCAAATATATGACTCACTGGTGTCTTGTCAGCACTTGTTTTGTTTGAAACAAACACGTAGGCCCCGTAATAAAGAAATATTACTTTTGAACCTTTTCATACCAATCAAGGTTACAAACCCTCCTCAATAACATGTATGGATACCGTTCCTTTTTTAAACAGCTGTGGTCAATAAAAAAATAACTCTGCAATAACTTAGCCATTCTTCGGGCCCCATGCAAAGCGGGACGTGTATCCGAAAAGGGGGGGGGGGGGGTAGATTGTTGCAGGACGCTAAAAGTTTAAATTTCGGTAACAAATCACACCTTTTTATTTCGTATACACCGTACGCATTTCTTTTCCTTACAATTTGCATACTGTTTGGCATGCACGTCTAATACATTTGGTTGGAATATTTCTTCAGCATCTCCCGAGCATATCTTGTTCCTTGATCAGAAAAAGCACCCTCTCATTTGTGCGATCGATCCTTTCGTTTAACTGCATCTTTGGGGGAGCCGAAGCGGAACAAAACGCCGTCCCACAAGCACACTGGCGGGACAGCGGGACCACGGCCAGAAAAGCCGTGGTCCCGCTGCTATACTTGCATTTCACCTGATGTCATCCCGTCACATAGTAGCTATACATGCTTTGCACCCGACGTCATCCCGTCAGCTCTCCGGCCACCACCAAAGACGAGGGAAAGGAGGAACTCTCCCCCACCGGGACTCTCTTGTGTGTCCAAGGCGTGCCCAAACGTCGCTATTCTCCCTCTAGAACAGCGGTTCTCAACCATTGATGTTTCGCGGACCCTTTGTGGATCGGCGGAGATGATGGAGGACCCCGTTCGTGGTGAGGGGAAGGGAAAGGTATAGGTTAATTGTGATAATGATTTAATAAACTGTGATGAGAGCCAGTGGCGTCACGAGGGTCAGCGGCACCCGGGGCGGTAGCCCGCCGCGGCCCCCCCCCCCCCCCCCCGCTCTCGTGGCACGCCGCGACACTCCCCAGAGCGCTGCACCCGAGGCGGACCGCCCCCCCCCTTGTGACGCCACTGATGAGAGCATCCGCATCGTGAGATGCATCATCGACGATTCACGCGCCAGCCCGATGTTCCGAAGGCTTCACGTTCCACCATGTAACCCTTCCTTTACTTGATTAAACTGATCTGTACGACACCTTAGTCGTCACATAAACGAATATAACTAAGGGCTAGTTTGAAGTACACTTGGCTCATTGAATTAGAACGTTTCTTTTCAATCTGAAAAGAAAAAAAGACTTTTAATGCAGGGTTTTATTGATGAGGCTGGGCTTCGCGGACCCCTAGAATGCCTTCACGGACCCCCATTTGAGAACCACTGCTCTAGAAGATTATAGAAGATTAACCCGTCACTCAAAATTCGTACAAAAGCAGCTTCTCCCTCATGCTCTTCCGTGGTGGTGCAAAATGGATAATGTGACGTCAGTGCAAAGCATGCATTTCAATACATGTTTGTTCTGCCGTGCCCCAAAGCGTGTTTTGACCCTCACGTTGCTGTGAAATGATATTACTGTTCTACTTTCTGGTGATGTCGAACCAAATCCTGGACCAGAGACAAAAAGTTGAAAAGATGATGACTGAAATGCTAGAAAACCAGAGTTAAGGACAGAAAAGAAAATCAAACGAGCTTTCATAAGAGGATGAATGAATTAACGAACAAATTACAGAACTCGAAACTTCCGTGAAGAACAGTAACGATAAAGGCAGTCGTCTCGAAGGCACGGTCAAGGGGTGTCCCAACAGGATACTAGAAAACTCACGACTCCGGCAAATCGTTGCTGCGCTGCGCTTCCGGCCGTCGGAGGGAAACTTCCTCTGTCAAATCTGCCGGGGGAGACTTCCCCCGTCAAATCTCCCCCTCGCTTCCTCCACGGCGGCCTTGCTCTGCTCATCACGTGGGTCCGGAGAGCCACTCACACGCTCTGTTGGCTGTCGGCAATCGCTCAAGGCCTCCGCCGCTTTGGAAGTCCCGAAAACGGGAAAGAAGACTCGAGTATGAGGGGGCAAGCCAGGCGAGCGGGCGTCGTGTCCAAGGTCGTGTCATCTTCCAGCAGTTCTGTGGATTGGATCGGATTCCCGCGGCTCTTGTTCCTAACGTACCTCGTATAGACAAACAAACCTGGTTGGTTTGGAGTTCAATAAAATAAATGATATATTCTTAAGTTCTCAGTGTTTCTACATACAACTAAAAGTCTCACTGTTGCGCACTGCACTTCTTTTTTTTTTTTCGAGCTACGAGCGTGGATTTTGACGAAAAAAGCTGAGTTGGGGCGGCCGAAGCGCGCGCTTCGACGCAGGAATCTCTCAAATCCACCCGAAGCCGGACCTCTTTGGCCTTCCTGCCGAGGTGACGGCGGTAGCAAGGTTTGTGAGCCGCGGGAGATAGACAGGCATCAGGCATACCATTGGCAGGTGGCGTGTGACGTCAAGTCTGACGAGCACCGACGTCAACGACAAGTGGAGGAGGCGAGGAGGCAAGTCGTGAATTTGGTTCGGCCGGTGTCCAAACAGACATTCGACCGACGACTGCCGGACGGTTCAATTTTGACGACTTTTGCAGGAGTCGTGTGGCCTGACGGCTTTTGTAGTAGCATGTTTGGACAGGCCTTCAAAGGGTTGAATGGGATTTTTTAGACACAGCAGAATAAACGTACTGACCTCGAAGATTGCAGCCGAAGGAACAATTTAGTAATATTTGGCGTTCCCGAGAACCGGGAAAAACAGATGAGGACTTAAAGTTGAAAGTAGTCACCAAAGTTTTTCAAGAGCCGCTTGGGAGTGATAAAGTCGGTCGAGCGAGTGCACCGCAATAAAAAGATAAAAACAAACAAACAAGAATTTTATATTTTAATGAAAAACTGAAAATCTTCCGCAACTGCAATAAAGTGAAGGAATCAAAAATATATATTTCACACGACTTTCCACGGGCCACGAAATACGACGAAAGATGCCTTGGGAAAGTGCCAGAGCAGAGAGGGGGAATTGGCGCGCAAGTGTAGCTAGTTCATGATAAGATTCAGATTAACGGTGACTTTTACTCTTGACACGACGAGAATGACTGTCGCGTCAAAATTTCTAGAAATAGATAAACTATGAAAGTAACTCAATGAACACACAAAAAAAACGAAGAATTTCGACTATTATACCTAAATTCGCGTATTCCAGCAAATATAGTTTCTGTACTTGAACAGATGCTAATTTTATATAACCCCCACGCTGTGGTAGGGACTGAGACGTGGTTACACCCTGAACTAAGCGATGGTGATTGCCACCAGGCTATAAGATAGCCAGGAAAGATGGGGAAACCAGAGGCGTTGATTCTTAAAAGGGTGTGGCGTTGATTCTTAAAAGTAATGTTGAGTATGTAGTCATGGAAGGAATTCAGGATGTTGAAAGCATTTGGTGTGAAATAAACTATTATAATACACGTTATGCTATCTGCGCATTATATAGGCCTCCGGTTGCTCCTATTTCAGTTTTAGAAGCAGTTCATGTCTACCTCAGTAATAACATTAAACTAGGAACACGACTTATTGCCGGCGATTTTAATCTACCGGGAATACATTGGAATGCGTTTGGTGCGGCAAACGTAAATGTAAATAATTGCAAAGTTCTACTCGATATTGCATTTGGCAATAGTTTGACGCAGGTAGTCACAGGTAGCACTCGTGAAGTTGGTAGTATTAAATCTAACATTGAACCCCAGTCCACTGTTAGATTTAATATTTCTAAACAGTAATATTCCGAGTACGAAGTGTCTATTCATGAAGGCATCTTCGATTATAAGTTGGTATTTTTATATTGCAAGACTACTAAAGGTCGCAAGGAGTCAAACTGCTCTTCACGTGCCCGATTTTTCTAAAGCTGACGTCGTCAGTGTGCTAGACTACCTGGAGCTAGCATTTGATCAGTTTTCAGCTTCCGATGGTGCATGTGGCGTGGACTCTTTCTGGGGTGAATTTAAGCGCATTGTTGCCTATTGCATAGAACATTTTATAACTAAAAAAAATTAACAAAAAGATCTAATCCGTGGGTTACCCGAGAGATTATCCAACATACCTTTTGCAATATTCCCAACCGCCCCGGCCCGCACTCGACAAATCATGAGAACTGTTCCTTCAGCTCCCTAGTGATCGCTAATTTTGACCAATCCCATGGTTGGTTACACAGTTCTTGAGCGTAATTCGGAGTCACCCTGAACAAGCGCCTGATATACCCCAAGGACCTGTCATATCCCTTTCAAAATTTCTTGTCAGTGTCAGCATTTTTGATACTGTGCATGCGATCCACCTTTCAACTTGGCTGAGCTGCAGAAATCTCTTACAATATTATCATTCTCGTGATTGTTGTTTTAGCAGGAATTGCTTAAAAAGCCGAGTATTCACAACAACAAAAACCAGGATTTAGCTCGAAGTCCGTGAGGCTGTTTATAGCGTTTTTAGCGTTTCTAACTTAATATCAGAGTCTTTGAAGCTGTACGAGAATGATAATTATGTAAGAGATTTCTGCAGCCCATCCAGGCTGAAGGGTGGACAGCATGCACAGTATCAAAAACGCTGACATTGAGGATACATTTTAAAAGCGATTGACAGGTCATTGGGGTATCAGGCGCTTGTTCAGGGTGGCTCCGAATTACGCTCAAAAGCTGTGTAACCAAGGATAGAGTCGAAATTACCGATCACTAAGGAGCTGAAGGAACACTGTTCCCATGATTCTTTTAGCGCGGGCCGGGGCGCTTGGAGGATATAGAAAATGGTCTACTGAAGCGCAAAATCAAGTGTAAGCGTCGCAGAAATGGAGAAAACGAGGGGAAGTTTTCATAACTTTTATGCATTCTAAAAGAAAAGTTGGTTACAACTTAGAATCACTATTTTTCTGAAACTCTGCCAAATACTATAAAATCTGCACCAGAAAACTTTTGACATCACTTAGCACCTCGACAAGAGCGGTTTGAATACATCCTTCAGCATGATGAAGTTATTGCAGACGCAAATGGCATAGCTAATAAGTTTAAGAGGATATCGAACCTCCCTAGCCCTATGCAATTACATTGACAACTTTTTGGTCTTTTTTCTCAACAACCACCGAACGGAAAAACTTAAAAAAATTCTCAATAAAAAAACAAAAACACTGAGTAACATTGTGGCGGTTCATTTCCCGATCTTATAGTTTCAAATCTTTTACGGGAACTTAAAGTTGCTTGAAAAAGCCCTTTTTTTCGTTCCGTTCTTCATGAATATTTCAAAAATAAACCAGGACCTAAAAACAAATTCAGGCTCCATAATATTGAAGACCAGGACTTTTTGAATATATATCCAAAAATAATTTTTTACGGAGATTTTCATTGTGATATATTTTCAACAAGTTTGTAGCCCATCAAAAAGTCACAAATCCAGCTGTCAGCTGGCGCCATTTATGAGCGTGTCGGCAATACTTCCTCTCAAAATCGCGCTATATGTTATTGCGCCCTGGACTACTTGCGTCTTCAAGGTCGTTTGGTTTGCTGTCGGTCACTACACCCGACGATCACAGACAGCCCCCAAATTGTGTTAGGATCGTGTAGTCTTCGGCAACATCAACACCAGAAATCACAAATTACTACAAAAAAGATAAAACGAGATACCAAAGAATGACATTTCCGAAAACGAGAATCGTAGATAAGTTTCCGCCGCATTCATCAAAAGGCCGGTGAGCTTTTCTTCGCATCGGTCGGTTTTGCGGTGAGATTTTCTTCTATTAGCTTTTTTCCGAGATTCGTGATTTTGGCATCGACGTGCCCCTTTTTTTAAACCGAACCACGAAAGATCGCACGTGCCTGAAAGACGCTACAAAACTTGAAAGTATGAAACAGCGAGGACGCGAGGACGGGAACAGGACATCTTCCTGTTCCCGTCCTCGTCCTCGCTGTTTTATACTTTCAAGTTTTGTATCTATTAACCAACACGCTCGTTTTCAATAGACCGATCTCACCAGCCAGTTTGACTACGCCACCACTGCCGCAATGCATCGAGGGAACTTTAGTCTTTTTGCACGTGCGATAACCTCGTTGGAGCACTGCGCGTGTAAAGCACGAGAAGGCACGAGCCCTCGCGTACGCAGCCGTCTGCCTTCTGAGGACTAAAGTTATGGCGGCGTCACGCATGCGCCGAACGCTTAGTGAGATCGGTCAATTATAACTGAAATACGATGGCGGTTTTCAGTCATCATATTTTCGCCAAGTGAGGCAACTAAGGTTTTGTTGCGCACTAGAAGGTCAACCGCACCTGGGACCGGACATTTCATCGAACGCCGTTCCATTGAATGCGTCATAGGTTTCTGCCAATAAAATTTGAATATTTATACTTTCTTTGAAATAATTGAATCTTGCAAACTATGAAGTCATTTCTCATTGTCCTCTCGTACGACATACACTTGTGTGGCACGACGGATGACACGCCTGGGATGTACCCAAGCCTATGGACTCGGGGTTCCATCACTTCCCCCTCCACCAGCCTTAAATTTTTTTTTGTTTTTGTTTTTTGTTAGCAACGTTTCTTTTCCCACTATTAGGATTCTTTGTTTAAAAACACCGACCAATTGTTGCTGTTGGACGTTTCGGTACGGGGCGACCAATTTTTCGGTGAAACGGCGTTCGATAAAATGTCCTAGAACCCACGCTTTCCGTTTTTTTTTATTTTTATTTTGAGGTTATTTTTTTTATTATTGCTTTGCTCGACGGCAACTCGGGCGCAGCTCTGTAGCCCCCCCCCCCCCCCCTTTCTCTCCCTTTTTGTTTTCTCCCTAAAGAGAAAGCGACAAAACACCAAGAAGGTCCAGACTCCTCTGAGTGCCATACAACGACGCCTACCCCAGCCACAAGGCAATGGGCCCCCTCTAATTCTCTTTGAGAGTAGCGTTGTCCCCAGCGTAAAGCGGGAGCCGACCCGAAACAAGCCAGAAACCGAAACTAAGCTAACTTTTGCTGAAATCAGGAATATATCCATCGGTGTATAACTCATGTTTTTAAACTGGAATTGGTTATAGTATGCGAGAAAAACCACCGCGGAGGTGGCTGCGGTACATAGCTCAAAGCTTTACTGATACGCAAACATTCAACTCTATCTAAGTTTCGCTTTACACATAATTGGCTCATTTCGAAAAAAAAAAATTCTTTACATATGATTTTCAGAAAAAGATAATCACATGACCCAAAAAGCGCCGAGTGCCCCTTGACGCTGTTACTTGGTGCAACAGCGTTTACTTATTTACGTGATTTGCGGTGGCAGCGTCTCGTCCGGGCGAACAAGACAAAACAACAACAAAGGCGGTGCTCTTTAAAAGATGCTGGGGCCTTAGTGGCAATTCAGTTTTGCGAAGTGATTAATCGAAACACGTAATTATTGATGTTATTGTTACGTTTTTTTAAAGCATAGCTTTGTGACAATATAACTAAGCATTGATGAGTACGTATATAAGACGCAACACTATCTAAACTTGTCGTAATTGCCTTTTTTATTTGTCATTTCGGCCGTACAACATATAGTTCTGCTTCCGTGCCATTTAGAAATCGCACACCGATTTAGAAATCAGGGTGACCGTTGAAATAAAACAAAATCCCGTGCTCTGGCAAAACAAAAAAAAAATAGTAAGGTTCTAATGATTGTTGATTGTATCGCGAACTGGTTAATTTCGTTTCTTTTTCTCACAAGGAGATTTCGGATTTTTTCGCCGACACGAAAAAATCCGACCAACGAGTCATCCGACCAACGAGTAAACAATACGGGAAAGAAAGACGTGAATTTTTAAAGGGATAACTTTAAGGAGCTCATTTCGGAGAAAAGCCGGCGTCGGTGGCGTTGGGACGGGAAAATCCAGGATTGATCGATAGGCCCATGACATCACAGCCGCATGACCTCGCGCGGGAATTTAAAACAACGCTCACGTAAAACGTGCCGTCACGCGTGGAATGAAAGCGATTAAAGCATGAAATGTACTGCGAATTAAAGGTCGCCGCATGTCTCAAATGATTTCACTTGATAAAGGAAATAATTTGCCTTAAAGAAAAATTGAAGAATTTCAAACGGAGGCGCGGTTTGAACCACGATCCTTCGGTTGCGAGCAAGACAGGCTACCGACTAGGCCACGCAGACACTTTTGTTTTAATGCGAAAGCATTAACTGTTTCATGGAGCGAACCGACGTCATCAGCTTTTAAAGCCGCGCCAAGTGGCACCTTTCCCTGTCCCAATGAAGCAAAGCCTGTCGTCTGTAGCAGAAATCTGATGGATAGGCTCCCATTGGCTGACGCTCACCATGGTTTCAAGGAACGCCATCAGAGAAGCCCTCTCAATGGAGGCGCTGCGGCCCGACTGCCGGTGAGAGAAGGCGGTTGGCCGCGGAGCCTGCAGAGCCCGCATGGGCAGACTCCGGAGACGCAGCACGGCCGAGCTCAGAGCGGCGCGGCCACTTCACGAGAGCGCCCGCTCGCTCGACCATCGGGAGGCGCAAGCGGATCGCGATTCAAAGCGTCTCAGGCGGCAAGAGGACGAGGCCTTTCGACAATGCGAGTCGGAAGCAATACGTCGCAGGCAGCATGCTTTTACATTGACAACTCATAAGAAGTGATTAGGTATCCTCGGACTTTTTTCTTTATTGTATGGCCACGTAAACACGCTTGCGCGGCTTGGGAACGAGCGGGCGTTTATATGGGTAGCTATCGCGTTTCACTCTTGAGCGTCCTCCTTTCACTTCGGGGGGGGGGGGGGAGGGGAGGAGGGAGAGGGGAGGGGGGTTGTATGTGGATGGGATGTCCATATGACTTAGGGTGTGGAGGGGTTGACAAAATGATGAGTTTCGGGGAGGGGGGGGGCCGTATAAGCTTCCTCCTGACTACGCCACTGGTTCCGACTCCCCTGGATAGTTTCAGTTAGAAGCCTAATGTGCGTAATTAGAAGCACTACATCATTCAATCTAAAAAAAAGTTTGAGCGTGTGCTTTTAGACCGCAGCTCTTAGGCGCCTGTTTCCGGGTTGAGCGGCGTCGGCATCGGAGTGACTGCGTGCGTTGCATTATGGGACGTTTCCCGCCAACTTTAGCGTGAAAATTTTCCTGCTAAATTTAGCGGGGAAATTGACGTCGCGTGACCTCAACACCAATTCAGTTTCCCCGCTAAATTTAACGGGGACAACATCACTTCGTGTGTGTCAAGTCATTCATGAACATATTCAGTGGCAGGAGGAAAAGAGGAGGAGGAGGAGGGGAGGAGAAGGAGAGGGTGCGGAGAAGGAGGAGGGGCATACCCTCCCATCCTCAAGAGCTGCGTTCTGATTTCGCATTACAGAGATTGGTAAACGTCTTACATTTTTTATTTTTTTTATTTTCTTGGGTTTTGAAAATGCTTCTAACTTTGAGGCGCCCGCGCGGGTGAAGGCCGTTCACACATTTGCGTTTGTTTAGGACCCTGTGCCTTAAAAGAAAGAGCGAAAGAGAGTAACGTTTATTGGTCCAAAGAGATTTCGCAATTTTGATCCTCTTGGGTCCCTTATCGCGCGCAGGCAGTAGCTCTAGGAGCCTGACCTAGCTTTCAAATCTTTGGTGGGTGATGACGGGCGGTAGGTAATGGTGTCATGTGGGTTTTGACGAGAAGCCGGGCTCTTTCGGTGATGTGGAGTCAGACACTCAGGTCTCCGCGGGGCAGATAGTCCTGCAGAGACCGTCCGATACGGGTACTTCTGTCGGTGGGGTGTGTACAGTGCGCCGGACGGTCGTCCGGGGGTAAGACACCCAGGGCCTCTTTTCGGTGAATGGTCAGGGCCAAACACTCCCATATAAGGTGTTCCAATTGCGGAATATACGGCGGGTCCATGCATCGTGAGCAGCGTAGGTTAAAACCTCTTAAACTCTCGTACGGCGAGAGCATCTTAAAGGTGACACTGGAAATGCATTTCATTAGAGCGAAGGTTTTGCGGTATTTGCGAGATTAAATGTACGTACTATTTATGAGAAATGGCACTTTGTAACATTGTAAAAAAGATTTTTAAGCCCCCCCCCCGCCCAACCCCCTTAAAAAAAAAAAAAAAAAACGATGAAACAAAAAAGGAATTATACGATACTGAAGGTGTTCCACGGCTACGTTTCTTTCCCCACGGTCGTAAGCAGTCGCAAGTGTGTGAACTAGCCTTTATCCGTTTCTTTTCATCCACGTTTTCGCTCCGCAAAAATTGCGGCTGTTCCACAAGCGGCAACTTTCGCGCACCACAACACTTCCCACGCGCGCCAAGTCATTCGCAAGTTTACTTATAATTAGGGATTTTTGACGACCGTCCGCAAGTTACTAATTGGAGCCATACCTTTATATCTTTTTTTTACTAATCTTACAGCTTATCCAGGCTCCCGCCAATTGACGCCAGTCACTTTGAAAATGGTGGATTGAGGATTTCTAAACGTTCATAAACAGTGGGCTGTTGATACTGCACCGCGATATCGCACAGACACAATATTAAGGCGAGACTGGTCGAAATTCAGCCCGTTGTGCGACTGATAAACGTTTAAAACACTGGTGCTGAATGCAAATAATGGTGCTCTGTAGCTTGCATCAAATCCTTACCTTAGAGAGTTCACTCTCATGTTGGATGTTGTCGACGATGGATTGAAGTATTGAGTCGAAGAGACCTTGCAGGCTTCCATACCTATGAGAATAAGGGCATTGACAATCTTTAGAGAGCAGCTCTTAGGCGCCCGGTTCCGGGTTGAGCGGCGTCGCTGTCGCCGCCGGCGTAACCGCGCGTTGCATTATAGGACGTTTCCCCGCTAAAGTTAGCGGGAAAATTGAAGTCACGTGACCTCGACACCAATTCAGTTTCCCCACTAAATTTAGCGGGAATATTTCCCGGCTAACTTTAGGGGAAAAGTTTTTGCTAAATTTAGCGGGAAATTTAGCAAAAATTTCTCGCTAAATGTGAGGGGAGCACGAGAGGACGAGGGAAGGGAAGGAGGGGCACACCCTCCCCTCCTCCTCCTCCTCCTGAAGAGCTGCGCTTTAATTCGGCATTGCAGAGAATCGTAAACGTCTTTGTATTTTTAGTAGGAAAGCTTAATTTGATTGGGTTACTCGTCATTACTACACGTTATTTTTTCTAACTATGTAATGGAAACGAGAAATTAGCACCTGGACGTTTCTTGTCTTAGTCATGTAAAGGCCCGTTCATACTCTTGCGACCGAGTGAGACCGAGAGAAACCAGACCGGTTTTTAAGCCTCTTGCGATCTCTTAGGACCAGCTCTGCTGCAGCGCATCCCGTCCTAAGACGTCGGAAGAGGCTTAAAAACCGGTCTGGTTTCTTTCGGTCGTACTCGGTCGCATATATGTGAACGGCGCTTAAGATGCCTATGAAAATAAATATTTTCAAGGTGAAGGTTCATCAGCTCTTTGCTTGGTTAAGAAAGGACAGACGCAATTTACAAATTATGTACTAAAAGTCATGTCCTTTAAGGCATATATTCAGTAATAAAATTAATAGAACACAAAACTTTATTTGCATGACACCGAAATGTCTAACTTAACTTGATTGAAGGATGACTTCAACGCTCAGTCACAACCAGTCATACAACTACATTAGTTTGTCACGTTGTTCTGTGCAGGTTCCTTGGGTTTAGTGACTAGCGAAACAGGAGGTGGTTTGACACCACATTCTCACGCATTGCAGGAATAAAAAAAATAGTCTGTATTAGACGGTGTAAGGGTGGAACGCATGCTTATGCATGTCCGATGCGCGTCCTACACAATCCGGATCGTTGTTCGTAGCAGTCGATAAATGATAGTTCGGAGCATGCGCTGCCAACGACGACTTAGGTGAATACCGGAATAATTTTGACGTGGACTGAGGTACCGCTCGAGATGTGTTCCGCGAACGTCGAGGTTTGGTCTCCGTTGAAGAAGGCGGACAAGCGTCGCCATGTCCTTTCAGCTTACCGATTGAAAACAGCTTCCTGATGGTTAGTCATGAAACGAATGACGCTTGTGCTCCCGGACAGACTCGTGGACGAGATGGCGTTCAGCAGGTTGGCTGCCTTCTGCGTCGTCTCGACCTTGGTGTCTTTGTTTACCAGCTGCAGCAGGAGCCTGCGCAGCATATCGCGGATGCGCGGTGTAATCGTCCCAAAACATGACACTTAATTGCTCATATGTCACCGGGTTTCCCACGCGGAGTATTATTCACTGGCGGCCATAGCTGACTCCGCGGCTGTTATGCGCGTGGTGCCGGCAAACTGCTATGTACAGTTTTTTTTGCAACGTGCAATTTAGATTATCAAGATTGCAGGTCTAAACAGCTCATAAATGTGAGCTCGTTAGGAGAATGCGAAGTGAACAGCGCACTCAAATATGGCGTCCAGTGAAAACACTTTATAGGCATTGGTCGTGGAGGCTTTCACCATCGTATAGGCTATTCAAAAGGCTATCACAAATATTGCGTCTACTTTTTGGCAGGGCGCGTCGACGGGCAGTAGTTTCCATATATGAAGGAGGCTTAGCGAATCACAATCCATCATCTGCCCGTTTCACTCAAATCTCAAATTTCAAAATGTGAGATGAAAAGAAAACTTAACTTCAGATTATGATATGCGCTGAGACACTGCGGAGGTGAAACTCAGTCTCCTAGGCCTGAATGAGGCGTGTAAGCTCGAAAAAATCTGAGAGCGTTAGCGTTTGAGTCTAGATTCTAGAAATATGCTCGAAAAGGCCAATTGCTGGTCTGCAAAGCGCACGCAGCGAACAATAAAGCCCCTAAAAACGTAGGGCTCGAAAGTGCCTTACCCGCAGTGACAGGGAGCATCTGAATACCGAGATTCCCGGCACTGATGGCGTTTTTGAGCTGGTTTGTGCAGTGGTTGTATCACCACGTGCTGTGCTGAAATATTGACTCTTAGTTCTCTGAGGGAACATGGTCCTTATGTGTACATTGCGAGCCCGGGATGTAAAATATGGAACAACTAATATATATAGACATTTTACGCTTACTCTCGTCCCCAGCCACCTGGAAAGCATAGACGGTATGGGCGACGAAAAAATAAAACATTTCATCCTGCAAATAGTAAAAACATAGAGGGGAGGCAAAACGAGAATGGGTGACGGTTACGCTCATATCCTAAATGTATTCTATTGGCGTGGCTACGGCAAAACAATGTTTTCGCCCACACTGGAAGTGACGATATTTCAAGATGGCGGCGCCATTGTGAAAAAGGTCTATTTATGATATGATATAGCGAACAGTCATGAGATCTACCGAGGGAGCTCGGCGAATGGGTAGGCAAGAAACAACAACTACTAGAATTACTGCAACAAACGTTTTCCACTTGGGAATGAAGTCTGCGATCTGTTACCGAGCAGTTTCACGCGTTCACGTCGCGCTCAGCCTCATTTCACGTACCGTTAAACGATTTTTTTTTTCGCGGGGCTCGAAATTTTGCGATTTTGACAGACTGTGTTTTTCGGGATCACTGCGCTGGCACAAGACTTCGCGATTTAATTTTTCGCCAAACTTTGTTCCGATTGTGAAATTCGACAAAATTAAGTCGTTTACAGTTCTTTCGTTTCCAGGTTAGCGTTTCTTCGGACTCGTAAATCCCCCACAGGTTACAGTGCACTGCGGGAAAGTAGACGCACTGGTAGTGTTCAGGGTACTGGGAAAGCATGCATTCGAGGAATCGGTGAACCTTGTCCGCACTTTGTTCTTTCACCTTCCTTGGCAGGAGAAAAGAGGAGGCTCCGCGTGCTCATATAGATTTCACCAGGGGCAGTTACGCACTTCTCGAGCAGCTGGAGGTTCCCGGTGCAGGAAAGCGCCTTGAGCAAGACCGCTTTCTCCTGTGGCGTGGTCGCGGTTTCGTAGTGTTTCCACAGGAAGTTGAAGTCGGACTCCGTGCCGTGCTTGATGGCCTGGCAGAACACGATTGACCGGTACGAGTGCGGAATCCTGTACGATTCAAGGATTCAGAATAAAAATGTGTAATTTTATCTGCTATAGCTTTTCTGGTTTACAATCTCCCGTTAACTGTTGACGACGCCCATGCGATGCCAATTCGATAACAATGCACGCTATATAGACCTATTGCTATATTACCCAAGCATCAAGGAGAATGCAGGGATTGGTGTTCCAGGCGCCGCACGTGCTGGCCTCAGCAGCAGTAACTTTACTAAAGCAAATACCTAAAAGAAATGGCATCTTGCACGCGCGTTCGTCAACGCTTTATTTTGGTTATTTACTTCGCAGATCTTTTATACGGGGGAGGCGTGTGCGTGTGGCGCGTGGAACACCAATCCTTGCATTCTCCTTGATGCTTGGGTAATATAGCAAATGGCCTATTGCTCTCTGAAAGTTTTGCAAAGCGATGTCCTAACAATTTGCGTGCAGGAGGTCGATAGTTTTATATAATGCACTGCGATCGATAAAAAAAAAGTAGCATAGAACATTTTGAAAGCAGAAACTACGCGGGTGATGTTCCAAAATACTTTTCAGAGGGGCATTCGGTGAAACGGTGTTCGACGAAACGGCGTTCGATGAATCGATTTCGATAAAACGGCGTTCGTTGAAGTGGCGTTCAAAAAACAACGTATGGTTAAATTAAAAAAAAAAACACACACATTGTCCAGAATTTTTAAAGCGATAGAGTTGATAGAAAAGTCTTAATGTTAAGCTGGAGCAATGACTAACATTTTCGGTCGTTCCGTTTTAGCTTTGTTGCGAGGTTCGCATACGTGATGTCTAAACGTTAGCAGTGTTACAAACGCCTCGTATAGCATCGATCCAATGAACACGAGCGTTTGTAAAGGTAGTTTTTCTCAGTGCGTCGGTGTACCTTGAAATGGTAACTCTACAGGCTAATGCTGCGATTAATACGTCTCTGAGGAATAAAGGGTATTTATGGAAATAGCGATATTTTTAGTTTTTGCGTTTATAATTAGTCGCACGCTTTTACAGTTCTCGGGGATATCGCGTCTTTTTCAATATGGTGGGCAGTAATTCAAGCGTTGTCGATAAGTGGTCTATGGGACCCAATAAATATGTCGAGGCTATAGGAATAAACAAGTATAGGTTCCTGAATTTATGATTAGAATTTATTAATATATTTGGATATGGCCGTTTATAATTCCAACGGAAACTATTGAGATTTATGAATTTTTCTTGTTGACATAAATTTTAAGAGTAAAATGTTTTATTCTCGTGTTTATTTATCTTTCGAATAAACAAATACGGGAATATATAGAAAATAACGTTGATCCGAAGATACTGAGAGCATAGCATAATAATAGAAAAAAAGAAATGGTTCATTACCCGTCGCGCGTTCACTCGTTCATTTTTGTTTTTAGATTACACAATACAAATTTCTAGTTCACTGCTAAAATTGTCTTCAGTTAAATGTTCACCCACTGAAAAAAGTGTCGCGCATGATAGCCTGTTCTTTCTTCTGACAGTTTGATAGCAGCGTAAAATGATCCCAGAAACGACTACATATGGGTTCATTAAAAGACGAAAGTATGCAAAACTTCTAATAGCACTGCCATGCTCATAAATTTCGTAAAGCGAAATTTGATGAAACGGCGTCAGACGTTGTTCAGTGAAACGGCGCTGGATGAAATCTCCACTCATTCGATACAAAAATGGCAATCGATGAAATGTCCTGTACCCTTCTAGTAATGATAGAGTTTAGTGAATGTTCATTTCAACCTCGCTCCCAAGAGCATCATGCCCCCGGGGCTCCCTGCATGAAATCTGTGCCGTAATACTTCTTGGGCCTGAATTCTGTTGATCCGGCTCATTTCGTCCCCCTCCCCCTTTTATCTACACATACACACAACTTAATATTTTCTTACATGTGAAAGGAGCTGTCGTAGTTGCCTCTCAGGTTATCCAACATCCTCCGGCAGAAATTGACACAAGCTATATGCTCGTAGTCGCAGCTCAAAGTCAGAATAGATGTCCGCAGGATCCTAGAAAATATTTTAACGTTATTTTTTTTCAGCGACGAAACAGTGCTTACTACTGAGTACTGGACGTATAGATTTATCAATATAAAGTACAGGATATGTGTAATATACCTCTATTTCAGCACAAACCGAAGGAATGCATCTTCGGAAGGGTATTGAAATTCTCCAAAATGCAACGACTGCGGCCAACAATAAATCGCGCATTAGTTTTCAGACAAGAATTCATTTTCATAGATTCAGTATATCTGTCTTGGCAAATGGAAACCAACTGAAGCTATGTCGTCTATTAACAGTAACAAATAAGAAAATAACATTGTTGTTTTAATATTCAATTTTAAACCGAGACATTGAAAGTGTAACTTCGTATAAATATTTATGAGTGCATTTCACCCACGAGCTGTCATGGAAATGCGTATACAATGCACAATCAGTGATGTATCTAGGACACTGGATTTATTTAAACGAAACATTCGTTCCGTTCCTCAGACAACAAAACTTCTTGCATATAAAACAATTATTATTTCTTAACTAGAATATGCATGCATATTATGGAATACATACCAAAACTATTGAATGCTACAACTAAAAGCTTTTCAAAACCAAGCTGCATGTTCCACCTGTCACAAGTACTCTCCCCAAACAAGTGTCACACATCTGAATATAAACCCAATTGGGTTGAGAATCTTCAGAAAACCGACGAAAAATTTATTACAGCGAATCCCTTTTTCAAACAATTCACTTCATATTTTCTCGCTTCACAACTCTCAGGGTTGGTCATCCATGTAAAGTCTAACCAATTAAATCACTAACTAACTTGCTTCTGACTTCCCACACTGAGTATACATAAAGAAATAAAATAAATTCTACCCCCCCCCTCAAAAAAAAAAAGAAATCCCAAAAACCGCGTTTACTTTTTTAGATTCGACATTATTTAAACAAAGTTGTGAACAGCTTATTTGTTAACTTATTTTCTTGATGAGTTTCGTATTCTGAATAATTACTTCATATCTCTATAATTTACCGTCGTTATATTTTTAGCCTTCCTAGTTTCCCTGTCACCATTATTGTATATATGTAAATATACATATCACATCTGTCACTACTTATAATTTTGTTTTAATTAATCTATATACAGGGTTTTCCGGAAACACGGGCCAAATCGCTCCTGCGAAAACTACGCATCGCACAGAAAAAAGGTTCATGCCGTTGTGGTCTGTGCCAAAGGGCCCATTAAGGAAAATGATTAGGTTCAGTACAATTATAGTAATTAAATATTTTTAGTAAATAAATTACATTTAAAGGTACATATTCAATTAGAAACTTGATGCGAATCATCCAGAACTATAGTTGAATTTCGTATACGAAATTCAACTATATAACAGTGATATAAGGCGCGCGCAGCATCTTATGGCGTTCCAAGAAATTGCTCAATTAGGACGCGTTTCTAGGTTTCGTTTTCTTGTTGGAGCGCACCTCCGCACCAGCAATCCCGCCTAGTGGCGGATCCAAGGGGGGGGGGGGGCGGCCGCCCCCCCCCCCCCCAAACAAAGTCGACCCCCCTCCCTCCCCCCTCCTCGGAGGGCAATTTGACATGGGTGGACCCCCTTGCACAAAAAAGAATGGGAAAATAGTATCCTTGAAAATTTTCCGCCCCCCCCCTTCCACAACCCCAAAAAACGGAGTTCCCGATCCGCCCCTGCCTGCGGCCAAAACGAGCAACGTGCTTGCGGCGCCACGTGTCGCATGTAAAGGTGTGTCTTCATATTGCTACCGACGCCAAAAAGGCGAACCTCGTGTAGCAGTCCGGAGGAGCTTTGTTATCTAGCCTCTTCTACGTGCGATGAATGGCGGTGCAAGTACGTACGTTGCTTGTTTTGGCCAAGAGGAGCGGGATGGCTGGCGTGCGGAGATGCGCTCCTATAAGAAACCGAAACCTAGAAACGCGTCCGGATTGAGCATTTTTGCGGTACGCCGTAAAATGCTGCAAGTGGATATATAATTGCAATGTGGTTAAATATCGTAGTTTTCGATGCTTCGCGTAAAGTTTCTAATTAAAACCATACCTTTAAAGCTACACTCTAAGAAATACTCTAAGAAAACACTCGAAGAGCCTATCTCTGCGATCTACGAAATCAGCTCAGCGAATGATGAGGCGGAACATCTGTTTGCAGCGCAAACTTCATCTTTAGGTCTAAACGGATGTTCCGCCTCATCATTTGCTGAGCTGATTTCGTAGATCGCAGAGATTGACCCTTTGAGTGTTTTGCGGGTAAGTAGACGCGCAGGCATTTCTTAGAGTGTAGTGATGGACCGAATCTGCCGAACTTCAGATTCGGCAACGTTCGGCACGTGCCGAACTTTTGAAGGAAAGTTCGGCAAAGATTCGGCAAAAATTCGGCAAACGCCTGCGCACGAGCGAGAACGCGATGGGGTTGCGGGGCAATGGATTGCAAATGGACGCCGTGCTGTAGTGCGGTTACCATCGTACTACAGTGTACTACCAGCGGTTTCGTCGAAGTGTGGAGTGTATCAGGCACGTAGCCAGGATTTTGTTTCGGGGGAGGGGGGGGGGGCCCGCCCATGACAAAATGCTGGATGAGGGGAGGGGGAGAGGAGGCCCCAGCAAAATGGAAGATTTCGGGGGGGGGGGCCCATGGGCTCTCCCCCGGATACGTGCCTGGAGTGTATGGTAACTGTGTGTTTGTCAGCCTTTGTGAGTGTGGTTTTCTTCAATATTTTTTTGCCTTAAGAACAGAAGATCGACCAGGAATTGACGCAGTCTACTGCGCAAGTGACAAATGATATGATAACGTGGATATTTCCAGTGATGCACGAGTAAGTTACAACATTGACTGACAGCCACTCTAAAGCACTCCTCGCCGTTATAGCAATCCTGCTCTCGGCTCACAAGTCGTTTGTGCCAAAACAAAATAATATTGCTTTTTTTAATTAGAGTTATTTCGCGGTTTTCATCTGTCCATAAAAGAACTAAGCACAGAACTATCAGGCTCGACGTTGCACATCAGACATTCCCAACTCCCAAACGTCCGTGTGTGTCCTAACATCAGAAACCGGAATTTCAAAAGTTAAAAACGAGACGTGGCGAATATGAGACGCACACTTTCATGCAAAGCAGAAGTGACTCAAATTTCGAAAATCAAAAACATGCATATTTACAATCCCTTACAAAAAGATTACACCATCTTCCCGAGGGGAACCATGGTGTGATGCGGAGCATCGTGTTGGTTCCGAGGAAAGAGTCAGTTGTGTGCTGACGTCGAGAGATGGCGCCACCGACTGCCCTAGCGTAACCCCCTACGCGATCCTTCGTCGCGTCTCGCGGCAGAGAAACGGAACGCTCGCCACTCGCCGTTTATTTTTTTTCACACTTGAAGGAGAGGAGACTAGAGGAGGAGAGTTGCGCGTGCGCGCGCGGTGTGAGTAGAAGCGAACGCACGCGCAGTGCACGCAGCTGGTAGAGAGAGAGAGCGGAGAGAGTAACGCGCAGCTGTTGGAGAGAGGGAAGGAGGAGAGTTGCGCGTGCGTAGTGTGAGTGCGGACTACAAGGCCGCGGGACATAGACCCGAGCAAGAGATGCTCCGCATCTAAAAATTTATATCTGGCCAGATCTGAAGATTTCAGATATGACGAATATGGTATATCTGCTAGATATAGCCTCATAATGCCAGATATAGCCTGATATCCCTGGCCAGGTATGGAAATCCCAGATCTGGCTAACAAAGGAAATTCCAGATCTGGCCAGGCATATCAAAAGGACACAAGCCTGAAATCAGCACTTTATATCTTTTTATTGTCTACAATTCTCCCAAGTGCCCCGGCCCGCATTGAGGAATTATGTCCCTAGTGATCGCTAGTTTTGACCAATTCCATGGTTACACAGATTCGAGTGTAATTCGTAGTCACCCTGAACAAGCGTCCCATAGGGCTGAAGGACTTATCATATATCTTTTAAAATTTCTCGTCAATGGCAGCGTTTATCATACTGTGCACTCTGTCCAACCTTCAATCAGGCTGAGCCACCGAAATCTCTTACAATATTATCATTCTCGTGATTGTTGTTTTAATAGGAATTATTTAAAAGCCGAGAAATCACAGCAACAAAAACCGGGATTTAGCTCGGATTCAGCGGAACTGTTTATAGCATTTTTAGCGTTGCTAACTTAATATCAGCGTCTTTGAAGCTGTACGTGAATATGTGAGTATCCGAGTCATCCGGATGTATAAGGTAAGTATGGTTTTGAAATGTTTTACGAAACGGACGCGTGTCACCTCACTTCGTCCACTACTGCAGATCTCTTGATAACAGAATTTTGATGTGAGGACAGGATGCACAGTACCGACATTGGCGAGAAATTTTAAAAGTGATATGACAGGTACTTGGGTTCTATGCACTTGTTTAGGGTGACTCCGAATTACCCTCAAAACTATGTAACCATAGATTTGGTCGAAATTTCCGATCACTAGGCAGCTGAAGAAACACCGTCCCCGTGCTTCCTCGAGTGCGGGCCGAGGCGCTTGGGGGATTTAGCAAATTGTCTATTCGGGCGTAATGTTAACACTTCGAAATAGTTAAGCTACATTGAAATCCTTGTGAAAATTAGCACAAATAATCTCAAACTTAAGCTTGCCAAAGCTGAAGTTCGGGATTATTCGTGCTAATATTTAGCTTGCGAACAATGAGCCATTCACATTTTGCTAACAAAGTAAATTTTTTAACTTTTTTAAAACTTTTTAATATATTGAAAACTGTCCGCCAGATAAAGCTGTATATATGCCAGATAACGAAGCATATGCCTCAAATAAGGTTGTATATATACCAGATAAGTCTGTATATACGCCATATTAGGCTGTATATATTCCAGAAAAGGCTTTATATTTGCCAGATAAGGCTGTATATACACCAGATAAGACTGTATATACGCCAGATCAGGCTGTATATACTCCAGATAAGGCTGTATATAGGACGTATATAATCATATAATGTTTGATATGGCCAGATATGCCCCAGATATAAGATATTTATACGGGATAACATCGTTATTTCTTCTCGTGAAGGCTCAGCAGCCGTTGCATTCATTCTCGGGCAGGAAACGGTGACTCACAGAGAAAATAAGAACACAGTGTTACCGCGTTTATTTAAACAATGTACGCGCACACTTGCACGCTTGCGCTGATGGGGCCTCAAAACCGAATCTCGCGTATCATGGCTGCGCCCGCTATCCCGCTACCACCCAACCTCGTTGTCATACCACTTCTGCAAAAAGTCACTGTGAAATTGCCAGTAAACATTGTGGGGATTGTGATCCCTCAACATTCTGTCGCGTCAGCGTTTTGGCGCGCCGTGGCGGCCGCGCTGGCGTAGTGAGAGGTGGCGCTGCTTACCACAGTGAGTGGCTTCCTCCTCTCCCCCTTTGGGGCGATTCCGTAACGAACCCCCGCAGAAAGGAGATCGACGTGTCGCTCCTTGATTGGCCACTTCGCCCCGCTGTTATCTTAAAACCAACGGACAGTGGGATCTCTGGCTCTTCTTCCGGGGATTTCGGCGGCGGCGACAACGGGGAACCGTCCGGTGCACCGGTGAGCGTTTACCCCGTCCTTTGTACCTTTGTGAACGACCATTCGGCCGTGGGCGACCTCCACTCCGACGGCGTTCACCAGCTTATAGCCGCTTCTTTTGTATTTGTTTTGCATGTAAATAAACAGAGTTCATCACCGTTACCCACGTGACTGGTGTCTCATTGCGCTCGACGAGCAGCATGCCACGCGAGTGCGAACCCGCTTCGCAGTAGAGCGTCTCGCCGCGAACGTGGTACTCCCAAAGGCAGTGGCCCTAAGGAGAACCACAACATACAAAAATAACACCGATACAGTTATCTTATAGAATATTACCTTATTTAGTAACAACTGTGTCAATATGCATTGAAAAGCAATCTCTAAAAACATTTTCACCCGGAAAAACGCAGCATCAACTTTTAGGTCTGGCGACAATGTATTTTTTGCCGAATCTCTACTGAATCTTTAGAAAAGTTCGGCAAAAATTCTGCCTTGCGGAATCCTAAGATTCGGTGCCGAATTTCCGATTCGGCAAAAGTTCGGCCAGTCTCTATTTAAACTAATATTTAAAGATTTAAGTACTAAAAATAATTACCCAATTACACTGAACACTAATAAATTTCCTTAACACAGACCATCACGGCACCCACCTTTTTTTCTGTGCGATGCGTAGTATTCGCAGGAGCTATTTGGCCCGCGTTTTCATGACTTCTCATGTCACGACTGCCCCAACTTCCTTACTTTAACCCTCATGTAATGAATCGCCAGATGCCTTTAGGATAAAATGAACGAAGTGAAATATAAATATTGAATACAGTGGGTCATTTAAACTCTGCTTTTCGCATTTAAATGTAACCTTTTCTTTTTGTCGCAACTTTTTTATGACGCAATATAACCAAGCACATGTAAATGAAAGAGATTCATAACAACAAAACAAAAACTCCGCCGAAGATATATTAAAAAAAGAAACACCCGGCCATGCACGACCCTCAGAGGAAGTTTATTTGACACAAGCTGAGCCGTTACTAAATGGTGCACTAAAATCGTGATATACGAGGGGTGTACCATATTGATTTACCATTTCTTTTTTGTACTGCAGATACCGGTTACTTAGAGGTGAGCACATATGTCCACCTTCTTGATACACTTTCCCTGGAGCCAAATGCCCTTGCATCACCCATGTGGTAACCTCAACATGCCCTGCTAGAACCACTTTTTGGGAGTGCCTCACACCCACGCCAGGACAGCTGCTTAATTCCAGCGTAATATTGACCGCAAGATAGCGTCATCGCAAGTTTTTTTTCATGACACCCGAGATGGCACAACCACTGGCGGCCCAGCCAGGCCATACACACGCGCGACCAAACGTCCGACAGGTCGTACGACGTGCCAAAACGACGGCTGAACCCGATCAGACACCGGCAATCCCTACCTCACGCGAATGCACACGACGACGAGTTCAGCTGTGATTCTAGGCCGACTAAAGAACGACGCTTTTTATGTGTAGATTACAAACTATGAGGTCATTTAGGTCGTTAAAAGGACAATGTGAAATTCGATAAGGAACAGGGGACTGACCACAGTGAGGTGACAGAGTCTCAACGGCAGCATAATAGCAAGGCGAAATACAAATAGTGCAGGAAGAATCACGCGACGCGCAATTAGATGCATGAAGCGGATCATCAAAATGGCGTCACAGTGGTGCAAATACATGAGGGGAGAATGATTATCCGGTTTCTCGCGGCCAGTTATCGTTTTATGGTGATCTTTTAATACACCTATAGACCTATTGCTAATTTACCCAAGCATCAAAGGAGAATGTTGGGATCGGTGTTCCACGCGCCACACGTGCACGTCTTCCCCGTATCAAAGATTCGAACTAAATAACCAAAATAAAGCGTTGACGAACACGCGTGCAAGATGCATTTATTTAGTATTCGCTATTACAATGTTACCTGCATGCTGAGGCCAGCACATGCAGGGGCTAGTGTTCCACGCGCCACACGCGCACGCCTTCCCCGTATAAAAGATTCGAAGTAAATAACTAAGATCAAGCGCTGACGAACGCGCGTGCAAGATGCCATTTGTTTTAGGTATTTGCTTTAGAAAAGTTGCTACTGCTGACGCCAGCACGTGCTGCGCCGTGGAACACCAATCCCTGCAATATCCTAATGATGCGTTGGCGTAACACAGCATACATGGTCTATTTGTTTTAGGCATTTGCTTTCGAAAAGTTACTACTGCTGAGGCCTGCACGTGCGGTGCGTGGAACACCAATCCCTGCATTCTCCATGATGCATGGGTAATTTAGCAACAGGTTTATTGAGAGTCTGTCATGTTGACGGTAGTCTTGACTATATGCTAAAGTGCATCCTGCATTGCGAACACCGAGGATTATGACCGCTTACGATAATTGAAGTGATTCCTCGCTGTGTTCCTCGGACATGAGCCGCTCGTACTGGTTGTTCAAGAGATGATTCACAAATTTCTGAAAGGCATAGAAACATTCGCAGAAAGGAACTCGGACAATGATCATATTCCACAGGAAACGAAGAAAACAGACACGAAGATCTATACGAGGTATTCACTGGACGCCATGTTTGAGGGCGCTGTTTAAAGCGCATGCTCGGAACGAGCTCACATTATTATAGGCTGCGAAGATGGGCAATCTTTATGGTGTGGAATGCACGTTGTAAAAGAATTGTGGAAGCTCGCCCTCAGCTCGCACTCAGCAATCGCGCACACAGCTATGGCCGCTAGTGAATACTCCATATACTCTGCTTCATACGTAATGTACGACGCTGTCAAAGCTCTGGCGCGAGCATAGGGTTTGATCTCGCTGATCATTTGCACTCGTTCTCGCGCAAACGAAACCATAGATGAAGCCACGCGCTCGCGCCAGTAGCTTTGACAGCGTTGTATACTAAGTGAAAGAACTCCTGGCCGCTTCCATTTTCAGTGTTTGTGCATATAGCGCGTGATTTGCTCGCTTTCAGAAGCGACGAACACGCGCGTGCTGGGTGTAGAAGATCGCACGCTGGGCTGAGGAGTTGTATCATAGCCTTCTTTATTAGCCCCGTGCGCGACCGAAAGCGTCGCTGTGGTCGGCCTTCCACGATTGGCCGAACGCTGACTATGACGTCGGAAAGGGGATTTATCATCGACGGAATAAGAGGAATGAAAGAACTTTAATTTTGACGGTGTTGGCAGTGTTTCTTTGAGAGCGCAATGATTTCAAGCTTCCACCATGCTATTTACAAACACCATCGAACTTGTTGTTCGCAAGGTAATGACGTCACAAGGGGGAACCATAGGAGGGCGCCACCAAAACATCTCGCCGCTAATACTCACAAAGCCTGGCAGTTCGACGACAGAACCATAGAGTGCCCGGTCACAGATTTGGAGCGCGAGGACTCTGGTAGCACAGAGCATTTCTCGGGGAACCTGGACGTCATCTGCAGCACACAGTTTTCGCAGTGGCGAGGACCCGAAACAGGGTTTTCAAACCCGACGAGAAAGGAAGCGATAGCGCGAGGAACGCGAGGAGCACGGGCGGACATTCCGTCGCTCGGGAGAAGTGTGTTTCGGCGTCTCACCGCAGCGGGGCGCCCGTCACGTGGCTCTCCTCTCCCCATCTGTTGTCTGCCGCTCTACCTTTTCAATTTCGGTGGCCGCTTCTTGTGGCGATCTGCCAGGCTTTGTCAGTATAGAGGAGGCTATGGTTGTATATATTAAAATGGTGTTGGCAGACGTATGCTTTAAAACTTTTAACGTGCGACAGGAAAAATTGAGCTAGTTGGTTAAGCATATTGGGTGAGACCAGCTGTACATGAAAAAAAGAAGAAAGATAAAGGAAATCGATGGAAGGACGAACTGCTGCTGGACTACAAACTATTTTAATGAAGATCATCTTCATCTTTTACTAGTTCTGCTTCTTCCTCTTTCTTTTCCTCTTGATCCATCGGTGGCATCTACTATGTTTATTGCTTCCTCCTCCTCGCATTTATAATGAACACGATAATTGGTTTCCCGTAGGAATTTTTCCCCCCCTTATGCTAGGTAGCTGAAGAGTAACTAATACATTTGTCCTCGATCGGGGTTGGAATATCCAACACAGGGTTTCCAAGAGGTCAGCCATGTATGTTGGAGATACCAACCCCGATCGGGTAAAGGTTTCCATTTAAAATCTGACCTTTCAGAAAATGAAAAGCGGGGAGTAGCTACCACAGGTATTTCAGACAGCCTAGAAAAGTAATGTCAACATCCAATCAGACGCTGCTTCGAGACACAAGTTTCTAGACTTGAAGAACCTAGCTCCACAAACCTTATTGGCCTCCACATGGGAACAAATCTTCCACAGCTTCCTGAATGCGCCTAATCATAATGACCACACAACGCAAAATAAGAAGACACGCAGAGCTTTTCCGGTGGTTTCATATAATTCATGCAATAACCCATAGATTATAAAAAAAAAAAAGATTGCGAGCTGGTAAGACGTGCAACTTGTGTGCTCGGCGCCGAATAATATACTAGAGGGAGAACAGGCACGACTTAACCGAGAGAATCGCTGTTTCACCAATCACAGGACAAAGTTTGGCCCATCTTGAATATAGGTGATTTACAAAATTCCGCTGAGAGGCGGGCGTTGCTATATTGGGTAAACAGGACACTGCATGAACGAACAAACACGTGAACGTGCAGCTAACCTATAAAATAACCTGATAGATGCAGGGCACCTAGCCGCTCATTGTCGAAAATGCAAGTGCAAGGCCAATTTCAGGAATGTTGGCATCCTAGGACACCACAGAAATCAGCTTGCAAGTGAGATGCTGGAGGCCCTTGGCATAGAAGAAAATGAGGACAAATGTGTTAGTTCCCCTTCATTTACCTCGCACTAACGGGAGTAAATGTTCCCACGGGGAACCAATCTTCTTGCTGATTAGAAATACTAGGAGGAGGTAGTAATAAAAATAGTAGACGCCATCGATTGATCAAGCAGAAACAATAGCGGAAGAAACAAAGCTATAGTCGGTGACAGGTCAAGAACGAAATGGAAGCTCCTCCCACCTCTTCCCACTTTAGTAGAGCGAACGCTGGAGGGGAGGCGACCTCCTCTCCACCGTTCGCTCCGCTGAAGTGGAAAGGGGTGGGAGGAGCTTCCACTTCGTTCTTGACCTGTCACCGACTATAGTAAAATATGAAGATGTTTTTCATTAGAATAGTTGATACTCCAGCGGAAATTTGTCCTTTCGTCTATTTCTTTTTATCCTCCCTGTTTTTATATTTAGCTGATTCCACCCAATATTTTCAACGTGTTCCTAGATAGTGCATTCAAGGTAAATCAAATCATTTTCCCAACGGGTTTGACTTTGCTGTGGCATCCGTTTTGACGACATTTTGATAGCTAAAAAAAGCCCGACTGTTTAGTGTCTCTACCCTCTCATGGTTCTGTCAAAATGAACACTTCCTTCGAAGGTGTTTATTTTTGAAGCTCTACAAGACGTAGGGTTGGTGCAACTACTTCGTGCAACAAGAAAAGGAGGAACTTTTTACATTTTTGCTTTGCGCAGTTAATCGCGCGCACACAAATAGTTTGAACGTACATATATTATAATTCCTCTTTTCGGGGAAAATCACGAAATATGAAGCGAAGAGGGTGACTTCTGCTCTCCCCTAAATTGACGGCTCAAGAAATGACTCGTCCCGTACATGTGCTCTCTCGGCACAATATCCAAATAAAATGTTTTTTTTTAATGCCTGAAGAGATGACGATGTGACGCCTATGACAATCACCGCGGGGAAATGTTTCAGGTGCAATTGATGCTTTAAAAAAATGTCCGACGACGTACACACCAATAGGAATCTGCTTTGGGTTCTCCTTTTTCGCAAAATTTAGTTAACATATTTTCAACCAAATGTGCCACATTCGGACGGTGTATACTTCACTCTCGAACATTCCTTCATCTATATACGATCCCGCAATGCACTGTGAAGACTATAATCAGTCTCTCTTTAATCGTTTTAGTCGATTGGAACGACGCTCATTATCACTTTCCAACGGTCACGTGGCTTTAGTGGCAAAAGGGATGGATTCCTTTCTGCCGCTGAAACAGGATGACTATTGGAGCCCAAAACCGTTCGCCCTTCTGATTGGCCGCACCACTTAAAGCCATACCAATGATTGATGTTCAGACCGCATCGTGGGGCAGTATTCGATGCAAGCGCTTTTGGGGGTGTGTATACATAGACACTGATACCTTGACAAAACGCAGGACGCGGCCAGTGCCGTTCATCGTAATGTCGCTCCACAGCCAATGAGACGGCGGCATGTTAGCCGACAAGAAGGCCGAAAAGCGAATCGCGAAGAAAAAAACGCGAACATAATAACCTGCGTTTCTCCAGCTGTCAGGGCGTACCGTATTCTGTTCTAACTTGTAGCTTCGTGATTCGTCCATCGGCGCTATTGTCGGCACAATCTCATTGGCTGTTTGGCGATAATATATACTGTCGAGACCGGTTATAACGAAGTCGGTTATAACGAAATAGCGGCTACAGCGAAGCGATCACGATTTCCCATTCCCTTTTGCACTTCGTTAACCGAAGTCGGTTATAAGGAAATAGCGGATATAGCGAAGTGATTTCCGATTCCCGTTGACTTTGTTATAACCGGTCTCGGGAGTAGTCGACCGAGATTCGCCACGTCCTACGCTTGTTCAGCGACTATCGTAAGCGAAAGAGCCGGTGTGGCCCTGCAGCTTCCCCCCCCCCCCCACCTTCCACTTGGTGTAGACCCTGGTGTGCCTCAGCACGGGGTCCAACTTCTGGAAATTGGCCAGGGCCGCGTTCCAGGGCACGTGGCTGCGCTCCTTGGGCAGGTATTCGAGCACGTCGAAGGCCAAGTCGTACGGCAGCTGGCCGGCCCTGCAACGGGCACAGTGCGCGGTCCTCACTTTGCTGCGGCGACACTCCAGGGAACATTGAGGGGATCGGGATATACGCGTAACTTGCATTCATGTCACATCAGCGATCATTGTGGTGGCCTTGTCGCTGAGCGCGTACCTTCTTCTACACCATGCACTTCACACCTCAGACATTTTTCTTGTTGATGATTATAGGAATATCCTCACAACAATGACGTTACGATGACGTGAGACGTGCTTCATGTATTAGGGCTGTGCTCCAACTTCAGACGAGACCATGCGAGTGGTAAAACACTGGCATATTGTGGATCACAACGATTCTATTGTCTAACTTCACCGGCACTTTCGGCGACAGCAGGCTTTAGATGCCGGCCAGGCGTGCACTTTAAGCCTAGAGCGCGAGGAAGGGCGGTACGTACTCAAACATATAGAAACTTTGCAGAAACTGCGCATGGGAGCCGCCAAAACCGACCTTCAATTTTTGTTTCCTCTTATTCCGTTTACTTCACTTCATCATTACCATCGCAGGACAGGTTATTGCCATTTTAGATTCTATTCTGTTCTTCTCCCCAGCGTTGGCCATTGTAGAGGCTCGTCAACTCCCGTTTCATTGGCTCGGTATCTTGGCAAAACAGAAGGAGGTCAGCAATGGCGGCTGTAATCTGGCGCGTGTGCAAAGCGTCTATTAACTCGTTCCCCGCGCTTTAGGATTGAAATGATCGTATTAATCCAGCTTTCCAGTGTCGTTGCTTTAGCTTCAGGCAAGGGATGTATGAATTACGTCCGAAGTTGTTAAGAAAAAGGCGTTTAACACGATCTATTAGTATTTACAGTGTTATTAAGAGTAAGATGTGGCTATTCAATTGTGACGAAGTTCGTCACTTTGCAATTGGCCTCTTTATTGGCACCGCTACGATCTCATGGAATGCACAGCAGAGTTCACGCTTTTTGCTTCGGGATTCGTTCTTTGACGTTCTTATCAGCGAATGCTGGAGCGATATAATGAGATGCTCGTGGCTGGCCATACCCAGAGCCGTATATGTAGAGAGTTTGGTCAATGGGAGGCACGGGCAGAGCCAGGGCGTGCGGCAGACGCAGAAAGTGGGCTTGGCATGCTCTCTTGACCAACCAGAAGCCGAAAAGAATCCCCTAGCGGTGGTAGCGAGAAACAGTTCTGATCAAAGGTCTATGTTCGTATATGGTTTTAATAAGCGTGTAAGAGTGAAGTGTAGTAACTCTTTATGGTTGAAAATAGGGTGCACTTGTTGTTTTGATCATGATCATGCAGAAAGATGTAAGAAACGAATGCGCCGCTCAACTTTGTTTTGCTCGGACAGAGTGTGACCGCTCGGACGGCAGATTCCCGGCTCTCGGCGCTTGGCGTACGGATTATATCGATCGTTCCGCTAGTCGCACTCTTCAACCATCATTTTGGATGAGCGCGATTGAAACATCACGTGTACCATATTTTCAGTCATCGAGAGTTACTCCAATGCAGTTATCAGGTTTGTTTCTCGCGACCACCGCCAGGGTATTATTTCCGGCTTCTGGTTGGTCATATTTGAATTTCTGAAGACGCCCTGGAACACGCCCAGCCCGCTTTCGGCCAATGGCGCCTCCTCATTTGTCTCGTACACTCTCAGAAAAAAAGGTGTACTATTACACCCTTTGTCCCATTTAATACACCCCAAAGCTTCAATTCGACGTACAGCGCCCTATAGTCAAAGAGAGGCCCCCGAATTTTACGAGGGGCTTGATAGCCGTGTGGTACAGCCTATTAAAATAGCCAATGTGCGTATTACTGACTACAACAAAATTATCGGGGTTTTCTTGGTCCTAGTGCAAAAACACAGCGTTTTCTTTATGTGGCCTTTGATACGTCCTTTAGCTATTTAAAAAGTTATATCGCACCGTTATGAAGCCCCTCGTAAAATTTTGGGGCCGTCTGTTCGACTATAGGGCGCTGTAAGTCGAAATGAAGTTTTGGGGTGTATTATATGGGACAAAAGGGTGTAAGGTGATACCCTTTTTTTTAGAGTGTATACTTCCCAACGAATGGCCAAACTCTACATGTACGGCTCTGGCCATACCCACCGTTTTTTTCAGAAGGACGGCAAACGGGACCAACACTACCACGTCAGCCACCACCACGCAGGCACAATAGACGTCGTGAAGTACGATTATTACAAGAGCAACGAACACGCGTCACAGAAATGAATTTGCAAATTGATAATTTGAAATCAATAAAAAAACAACAACAATACTATGAAGTGCAACAACGGAGAGCCAATCACCGCAGTCTACAGAGGCAGCTCAGGGAATGATAATGCTGAAACATATGTTTAGACAAGAAACTGCGTTTTCTGGTCTAAACATATGTTTCGGCATCGTCATTCGCTGAAATGCCTCCGTAAGTTGCGGTGATTGGCTCTCCGAGTGTTGTGCGGGAAAGTAGTCGTACAGGAGTTTTTTACAGTGCATAGACTTCGCTTACCTGGCAAGGTCCAAAGAATCGTCGATCAGCTGTGCGCGGTTGAACTCGTGGATCACCTGTACACAGTTGAGAAGATGTTAATATATGTAGGCTGATGTCAGATTTTGCGGTTTCTTGTTGCTATACGTGAATTTTTTGAATGAACATTGTCACAGTTGCGGTTACCACGGAACTGAAATAATCTTCACATGACTGTGAAACCTTGATAATTATTTACCGCCATAATGCCATTGATTTTTGTGAGTTGTGCCAGTCAGTCGTAATCAACTGCATATAGATTTTATATTTAATGATAAATTTCTTTCCCACTTTGTCGTGAGGTGTTCTTAATAACAATAAAAAAATCTAGATTGCAAAAAAAAAGAGGAAAAAGAATTGGGATTGGGACGTTAGAATATGATTTCTCGAACCCTCTTCTGTGTCACAGGACAGCAAATGTACACGTTACTACAACTTAGTACCTCGCTACTTATTATCTGTTCATATATTTAGTAATTAATTTGATTAAACGTCACCATATTTCAAAATGAACGTGATACTTTACCTGAATAGTAACATTGTAACTTTTATCGTTACTTATAAATTTAAGAGTAGCTGTTGACTGATATGCTAATTTCCAATGGTTTCCACAAGCCAAGCAAGCATAAGCGTTAAGATGGTAAAACTGTTATCTTTCACCGCCTTGTCTACCTTAGTCCACTTGGTACTTTTAAATCCTGACTCAGCAGCGGCAGTTCAATTTTAGATTTCTTTAATTCCAGATCATTATTGCTCTGGGCGAAAATATATACAGGGTGTTTCAGGGAAGGGTTTCAAAAATACTTAAAGAAACACTGACAGTTTATTTATACTCACCAAGATTTTTATTTGTACATGACATATGAGAGCCCAAATACCCAGAACAGAATTTGCGGCTCGAAATTCGTTTTCTTACCGCCCGAAAACCGCCGATCGAGAACAGCCGGTTTGAGTCGCGCTCACTTTCTTCTCCGTGGTCACGTGCCTTTTTCTGTGGTTTAGACGCACACACCAAATATAATCAAAGCCATAGCTCATCAAAAACACAAACTGAATATTATAATTACAAAAAAAAATGTTACCCATTTGTGTGGCTTCTAAGTAACTGCAAATACGTTGATTAAAAAAAAAAACAGTTGCACAGAGTACTGGAATCATTCCGTGCAGGTCTATCGCGGGAGTCGGGGGCTGGACGGCTAGCGAGGGCGGCGGACGACGGGCGTGGGACCTCTACTTCAGAACTTTTGTTCGCGGTACCGGCGAATCTGTCTAGCTTCAAAAGATAAATCGTTTACCGATCAAAACAATTAGGATTTATTCCGTACGACACGCCCGACCACCAAGCTGATTCGCACGAAGACGTCGCTGAGTCGTCGCCTCTTCTCCTGGCAGAAGACATCGATCGTTGCTTGAAAAACGCGCAAACGTCAAGCACTAAAAGCGCGTTGACGCCGGCGATGTGGAGCACTCACACGATGCGACTACGTTGCATCGCGCGAGTGACACTGACACTAACACCCCCCCCCCCTTTCCCCCAAAAGAAAAAAAAAATTAGGCGATTTATTAGGGTGTCAGGAGGCCATCCAATTAATATTTTACTACGGCGTCACGTATATTTTTAATGAAGTAAAAAAAAACACAACTGATTGAAACCGAAACCGAAACTGGTCTGTGGAAGAAGACGAAATGTAGAGATCGAGAGAGTTGCTGGATGTCACGTGGCTACACCCAACCGCATTTACTTTTTTTTTCCTTCGTTTTTTCGGCCGCCCGAAGCAGACGAAAAACGCGCAAGTCGCACGTCGCACGAAAAACGCAAAAGTCAAGCACTTCGTGCTTAACATTTGCGCGTTTTGCAAGCTTTTTTGCAACGACGACTCGGCGACGTCTTGGTGCGAATCAGCTTGGTGATCGGGCGTGTCGTACGGAATAAATCCAAATTGTTTTGATCGGTAAAAGTTTTATCTTTCGAAGCTAGACAGATTCGCCGGTACCGCGAACAGCAGTTCTGAAGTAGAGGTCCCACGCCCGTCATCCTCCGCCATCGCTTAGTCCGCTTCGTTCAGCCGTTCAGCCCACGAGTCCCGCGATACGACGCCATGTTGAAAATTACGCAGAGAAGGCACAGAGTGCTTCCGGTTCTTCGTGCAGCTTCTTTTAATTTTTTTCAATCAACGTACTTGCAGTTTTTCAGAAGCCACAAAAAATGGGTATCATATTTGTTTCGATTTTTAAAATTGAGTGTGTGTCTTCGATGACCCACGACCTTGATTAAATTTGATGTTTGTGTCTATAAACCATAAAAAACGGCATGTGACCACGGAGAAGAGAGTGAGCGCGACTCAGACCGGCCAGTTCGCGGTCGGCGGTTTTCGGGTGAAGAGAAAACTAATTTCGAGCCGCAAATTGTGCTCTGGGGGTTGGGTTTTCATATGTCATGTACAAATAAAAACCTTGGCGAGCATAAATACCCTGTCAGTGTCCCTTTAAAAGCGACGGCAGATACTAAGTCAGCAAATGCTTACCTTGTGGTCGCTCTCAAGTTGACTGATGATCATGAGCCAGTTTGGCTTGTCATAGTTCACCTTGTAGTAGAAGGTTTCTTTCACATTGAGGATGACCCATCGGTTCTTTGGAGGCATGTCGACCATTACCGCTGCATACAGTGAAGGGAACAAATATTTTTTAGGTGTAACTTTGCCAGAATGTTAAGTGCGGGTCCTAAGCGAACGAAGTATATTCTATTCTACAACGCAAAGAAACAACGCAAGGGAAGTAAAAAAAAAAGGCGATTAATAAAATGAATCTTTACCGACACGCGAATAATTACTAAAACATTAGCACCAGTTTTATTTTTAGGTTAACTGCCTGTGTAACTGGTTTATTTCTTTGTCAAATCTACAACACTTTTAGCTGGAGGTCATCCTAGACGTCGTTCTTTATGACGTCGTCTTCAATGTCCCAGCAAGCAGATAAACCCGGAGCCGCGCACGCACGGATCAGCAGGATGCAGACACTCTACATTTGCGCCCAAGCTACGAAACAATTACCGGCTTGAGTTGAGCTGTACTCTGTTGACCCTTAAGCTGAGACTAGAAACTCCGCCTTCAGCGCGACCTTTCTGCCCTTGTTAACACAAGTGTGAATGCGCAGACACGCGCAATCAAAGCACTGCTGAAGCCAGGGAGCTCGCGCTGAAGGCGGAGCTTCTAGTCTCAGCAAGGGTGAACGGAGTATAGTAGGTACATAGTCAATGATGGTGGTAAAATAGAACATTAAACAATTACAGAGAGACAGGACAAGACACACACACGAAGCTGCAATAATGGTGGGGAAACAACTTGAACATTTAACGATTACACAGAGACAGAATAAAGCGATTACACCGAGATGAAGCAATCACTCAATTTCGAAGTGGTGCGCTGCAGTCGCGCGGACATCAATGATTGCGTCGTAAACCATTCATAAAATGAAGTTTACTCAAAATTTGCGTCCTCGTATTCACAGTGAGCTGCGTCGTGAATCTCATGACGAATGCTAACGCAGTTCATGGACAACAAAATATAGCGGTTTCTGCAGCCGATTTTGCCGTATATGAAGCGAATATCGCTTATATATTCAAAGACGTACGTCATCTGTTGGACTTCTCTCGCACCGTAGGTGAGGGGCTAATGGTTAGTCATGATGAAAAACTAACACCCTTGCAGAAAGTGGCGAAAGTTTTTAACACTTAGGTACGTATAGTTGGTGACAGGTCAAGCGTTCCGGGGAAACTCCTCCCACCGCTGACCACTTAAGCAAAATTTACGCTGGAGAATAGGTCGCCTCCTTTCTAGTGTTCGCTCTACTAAAATGGAAAGGGGTGGGAGGAGTTTTCTCTTAACTCATAGCCTGTCCCTGATTACAGATGGCTAAAAGCTTACGCCCGGACGTATTGTTCCTGTCGATGTCAACTGTTTAGAAAAAAAAAAAAAAGAAGCGTTGCTGACAATGAGAATTAGTAAACTGTTGGAGGACCACGTCGGTCACGAGGTAAAGGGGTGCGTCCGGTTTCTTGTGGGTTAAGGCTGTATTTTTGGCCAGCTTTTCATTGACCGTTTCAAACGCTTCAACAGCTGTTTCGTTCAACTCGAGTGGTGTAGACTTCTTAGGATCTTCAGTGAGGAATCGGTTGAGAGGTTGGAGGATGGCCGCGCAGTTTGAAAGAAATCTTCGGTAGAAATTGATGAGTCCCCAAAATTCACGGAGTTTCTTTGTTGTTTGAGGCTTTGGGAACGTTCGGATCTTGTCTTGCAGAGGACGGATGCTGCGTTCGTCACGTGGTGATCCAAGAAATGCAAATAGTTGTCGCCAAACTCGCATTTAGTGGCGTTCAGAGCAATGCCGTATTAGCGGAGGCGTAAAAACACCTGGCGAAGATGGTTTTTATGTTCCTCTGGGTGTTTTGCTGAAGATCAATACGTCATCGATGTAAGTGAAGCAGAAGTCTAATCCATGAAGCACTTACCGTAATCCATGAATCGCAGGAAAGTTTGCGTCGGGTTTCGGACGCTAAAGGGCATGCGCACGTATTCAAACGTTCCGAAGGGTGTTGTGATGTCAGTTTTGTGGATGTCGAATGGTTCAACCGGGATCTGATTGTATGCTTTCACGAGAACTATTTTTGTGAAGATTGTAGATCCGTGCACTGCTCCAGCGAAATGTTGAATGTGGGGAATTGGGTACCTGTGAGATATTATGATATTGTGCAGTGCTTTATAATCCCCCCAGCGTCTCCAGTCGCCCGATGTTTTGGGTGCCATGTGAAGAGCACTTGACCATGCACTTGATGACGGCCAGATGAATCTGAGCGCCAGCACGTGATCAAATTACTCTTTGGCAATCTTCATCCTGTTCGGAGCAAGGCGTCGCGGCTTGGCAAAGGCTAGAGAACCCTTGGTGTCGATGCAATGGGTGATGTGTTTGACTGGTAATTCAGTACTGCACGGCTGCGTTAACGCTGGGAATTCTCGCAGGAACTTTCCCCATGAGGCAGCGATTTGCAAGGGGCGTAGGGGTGCTAGGCGACAGAGCCTTGGAGAGCTCGCCTTGGAGGGTGAGGTGTGTCGTTGAGTTAAGGGGAAGACGGTGCTTGGCATCCACGATGAGGGCAAAGTTTTGCAGGAAATCTGCTCCTATCATGGCAAAACAAACGTCTGCCCGTCTGCCCAGGAATATCTACCGGAAAATGCGCCGCGAAGAACGAGGGTCAAGGATTTCTGTCCAAACGTTCTGTCCAAACCTGGAGAAGTGTAGTTTGTTTCCGGTGCCGGCGATCGTCTAATGACGGAGGGATGACGCTGACTTCGGCATTGGTGCCAGGTATAGATCTTTGATATTCGATCAGTTACGTGGAACAGGTGGCTGAATGGTGCTCCCGCTGCACTGACCGTCTTCAGTGAGTGGGTCGGGTGTTTTCCAGAAATGTGCAGGGTTGGATGCATTTCTTTGCGTCGTTGCGAAACATGCGGTGGTACCAGCACGGCTTTTGAGACTTGGCGGAGTGCGTGCTCCGTTGACGCCCGTGAGATTCGCTTGAATGGGATGTGGAGGAAAAAGGATAACGATAGAACCGCAGTTTTTGGATTTTCTACGTCAGTTTGTCGGCTCGTTCTGACAGTCGTTGGTTTTATTGTAGAATCTGGGAAAACTCAGAGCCTTTTATACAGGGAGAGTTCGGCGGGTGGGAGGGGCTTACGGCCCGCTAGGTTTAGCGGATTCAGCGGGTTCCGCTCCCGCCATGATGTGCCTCCCGGCAAGTGGGTCCCCATTGACGTGCGATGTATACGCGTGTAGGTTTTGCCGTTCGCGCTTTTGTTGGCGTGAGGAGAAAGTCGGAAAACAAGCATTTTGTGATTCGGTGCTTTATTCATGTAAAAATTAGCAAAGAAACCGCCCATTTACGAACGGCACTCATTTATAAATGGGGAATCGCTCAAAAACGCCCGACGTCCGACACAGCTCAGCGGCCTAGTGCGCATTTTTCAGTGGGTAAGTTCGATTGTCTGGATCGCTCCCCGACTGTTTACCACATCACAAGGTTTGTGCACCGTTGTGCGGAATACGGCGGACCGATCGTGATTTTCCGCCGTGCTTCTTCA
The DNA here is from genome assembly GCA_037355805.1 of Ixodes ricinus. Taxonomy (NCBI): domain Eukaryota; kingdom Metazoa; phylum Arthropoda; class Arachnida; order Ixodida; family Ixodidae; genus Ixodes; species Ixodes ricinus. Next base: position 36,765 of record JAZHYW010013732.1, on the reverse strand, counting down.
CCTGCCGGTCTTTTTTTTTTCTGACATTGTTTGGTTTGCTGTGAAGAAGCAGCGTCGGCATCGCGTTGTGCCTGAGCTTTTTGGGATCGACAACCGCTTTCGAATTCACTGTCTGCGAAGTGCACCTAAAAAAAAGAAGGCATGACAAGTAAGTATTTACTACGCGTATTAAAAAAATATCAAAATAAAGGTATCGCTAGCGAAACAAAAGCGCTTGCGAGACGGCGAAGCGGAGCTGCGAGGCCGCTTCTAAAAACTCGAGCGTAGAGAAAGCTACGAGAGCGAGCTGCATGCTTTGAACGTGCCGACGGAGCGCGTGCGCTCGTACAGTGCACGCGTCGTTCAGCGCGACGTGCACGCGCTTGCAGCGATCGGCTCCGCTCGCACTTATACTGAAATACAGTATACATCGCAGCTATCACACAGTCTTCGCAAAGTTCGTATACGGCTCATGACGAGACCGTACTCGCAAGTGCGATCAGCAGTCTATGCGTCGAAGCAGGAAACGGCTTCGTGAATCAACGGACACTCTACACCTGACGTCAGAGCGCGTACTTGACGCTCCCGCGTCAAGTCGCTGCACAGTTTTAGTCAAAATAAAACGCGTTTAACTCACAAAATAAATTAATTATAAAATTACCTCGCACAATCGAGAACTCGAAGTCGGCTTCCACTTAGCCCTCTTTGTTTTGGCCTCCCGGATCTTGTGCCTTGCGCGGTTTTCTTTTCCTTGCGGGAACCGGTACATCCTGAACCCTTTTTTCGCGCTGTTCGAGCACCCAACGGCACTACAGCACCCCATTACGTTTTCTTCTAACGTCTCGCAGAGCGCAGAACGATCATTTTCACCGTCGTCTCTCGCTCCACGCTAGTCAGACGGCTGCCGGCTCCGAGACGACAAGGCACATCATGGCGGACAACGAAACTCGGAACGCGATGCGCACAGTTGCCAGACTGTTTGATCAGTGCTGCCAGACTGGCGGCTGGATCAATAGACCGCCGAACTCTCCCAGTATAAAAGGCTCTGGGAAAACTGCCCTTCCAGAGAGCGAGCTGGTTCAGGTGGACCATGCAGCTCCTGCGATGTTTTGACGAACAGCAGAAACTGCGAAAGTTGACACATCCATAATCTTAACTGCCATCTGGGCGAGTGCTTTCATATATGCCCCGATGATGTTGATAAGAGCATGCGGACTTGTTGTGGAAGTCGCTGGAAAAACAGTTTACTGAGGATCGTACGTCCAGGGCTTCCGTGCGGTTCCCCAGGAGTTGCTACATACTGCGGAGTAGTTCAGAGGATTTTCTGTCGCTCAACTCTTCTGTGGTTAACAACTGTTAGATTCGGCGTTGTTCGGGCTCCGGCATCCTCCGAATCAATTCAAATTTTAATTTGTCGTAGGGAGCGTTAGCTGGAGGAGCTCGTAGCACATCCCGGATGATGGCAGCGCTGGTCTGGGCAAGTGCCGCCACGACGTGGCCATACTTTGAAAGTTGGCTTTTTGTTATGCGGCCCTTCCGGAAGAGGGCCTCGACTGCGAGAAACCAGAGTTCCGAGTCCGTAGTCCAGAAGTTGGGAAGCTCCACTGTAGATATGTGCGAAGTAGTGGCTTGCTTGCCAGAGACTGCGGCGGTATTCGCCGGTGGACTAGCCATTGTTGTCGGCCAGTGCGGTTGTGGAGAAGGTCCGAGTCTCCAATTTGAAGGGGTCGTTTACCTTCAACTAATTTATTTACATTATTTACACGACGCTAACTTGATAGTGCTTGTGGCCGGGTTCAAAGCTGAGCTCGCTGGTGTTTGAATCCTCGTTTGCTCGTGTCTCGCCGAGCGTGCCTGTCGCGCGAGCCTCTCACCTTTTTTTCTCTGGGCTCGGTAGGGGCCGCTACTGTATATACACTTATTGTTAGTTTTGCTGTGAACAACGAAGGATGCTACTTTGGTTACTCACATTTAACTATCCACAACTCCAACGCCTTATAGATGACGGGACTGTAGTCGCAAGACTACCGTTCCGCCACAGCTGCCGTGCTTCGTGTGGACGCACAAGAGGGCGCCAATAAAGCATGAGCAGTAGTAGAGCATGCTTCGCATTGCATTTGCTGCGCTACTGGCGTTGTCGACATCGTTGTCGTCGTGGTTGTTGTATAGTCGATTTGGTATTGCACTTCATTCGAAATAAGTTACAGAAAGCACGGGGGAGAGATCTAAAAAAAAGCCAGTTCGCGCTGCCAAATCCGTCCAGCCAAATCTGCTCGTCGAAGGCCTGGGGAACGCTCGGACCCTCCAGTCCATGCTACCGCAGCGCGGCGGCGTACACGGACCTTTCCACTCCCGCCGCTCACTACCCCTCTAACGGGGATAGATTCTCCAGGATTTCCCGTGCGCCTGCTCGCTGACTCCGGTCAGTATGCTAAAATTAATTTAATTTGCTAGAAATACGAAGCGGTCACGGAAGGAGCATATCAGAGGTGATGGAGATGTTGACATGCGTTAAGAAAATACACATGTTGATTTTTAAAAGTTGCAGAGCGGAACAAAATTATTTCAATTTTAACGCACTCGTTTATTTGTTTTATTTCTAAACTGCATGATGCACCAACACGCCGACCAGAACCATGCGGTAACGGCAGCACCAAAGCCGATAATCCCTGTCATCGTCTCCGCTGCGGTGCCCGGTCCCCGCTCCTCTGGTTCTTCGTTCGTCCGCGAGAGGGCGAGTGACGAACTGAAGTTGCGAATATGTTGATTGACATATAATTGCTTTAGCATTTTTGGAGAACGCAACTATCTTCTTGGGTCAATTTATTAAGAGTTTTAGCAAACCGTCACCGTGTTCCGCATGCCGCACTCCCGGAGCCTTTGAAGCATGCTTTTAGAGGGACACTGACAGGGTGTTTAAGCTTGCCAAGATTTTTACTTGTGCATGACATACAAGAGCCCAACTACCCAGAACACACTTTGCGGTTCGAAATTAGCTTGCTTTCCTCCCGAAAACCGCCGATAGAAAACCGGCCAGATTGAGTCGCGCTCACTCTCTTCTCCGTGGTCACGTGCAGTTTTCTGTGGTTTAGACACAACCACCAAAGATAATCAAAGTCGTGGGTTATCGAAGGCACACACTCAATACTATAAATATACAGAAAATATGATACCCATTTGTTTGGCTTCCAAAATGTTGCAAACACGCTGATTGAAAAAAAAAAGTTGCGCATCCACGTGATTTTTAGTAACTTTCTCCTTTATGTTGCTTCTTTCTCCACAGACCAGTTTCGGTTTCGGTTTCAAGCAGTCGCGTTTTTCTTTTTACTTTATTAAATATATACGTTACGCTGTAGCAAAATATGAATTGGGTAGTCTTCTAACACAAAAAAAATCGACTGGCAAAAAAAAAGATTTTTTTTTTGATGGGACAGCGCGAGCTGGATTTTAGTGCCCCTTTAAGCGCACGCCCGGGTGATAACATGACCGTGGGGCACGCGCTTAAAAGCAAGTTTCAAGGTCTCCGGTAGTGCTGTTCGCGGAACACGGTAACGGTTTGCCAAAAGACCCCAATGAAACCACCGAAGAAATGCGTTTGCACGCGCTTGGAGATTGCTCAGTTACGGTCAGAGCTAGCCTAGGACAAGGAGATTAGCACTTCGTTTGTTCTTGTCTCCAACTTCAACTTGATCTGGTTGGCTTTCACGGCGCGTTGGCCGCGCATGAGCTACGCATTCAAGCACAGTCACTGGACACACAAAGAACGTGCGCGGTCGCGCATCAGGGGTTACGCGAAAGAGGCACCGTGTGTTGTTGCGTCGTGCCGGCCTGTGTCAGTGACAAAACTCCGTTCTCTTGCCCTGCCTTCATAAACTACTTTCGTTTGTCTCTGCCGTAGCCAATGCCCTTTTCACAGCCCTGGCTATGGCCTTGGCCAATAAGGCAGTAAAGCAGGCCGGACGGTTGTAAATTATGAAACGGAGAGTTGGCTGGTAGGAGGAAGTCGGGATGTGAAGTATCGTGAAAAGCGAAGAAAAATATCGCGCGCATTTCCTAAGCGAATGTGTTTGGAATATGTTGTCTGAAGCTATAGTGAAACGAACAAAAAGTAGTAATGGTAAATTCGAAAGAATAAAAAACAACAACAAAAAAACACACAATGGAACGAAACCTGGCACGTATAGGATCACTACTCGTAAGCGCATATTTATTTTTACGCACCCCAGCGGGGCAGACCTCCCTAAGCAAAAACAAAAGGCAATAAACGAAGGAAAATCAAAGTAAAGAAAAAAATAATAGCAAAAAAAAAAGGTATATTCAGTCGTGGTGTGGTGCGCATGAATAAAATGTTTCTACTGTTTGAAAGACCCGTGTGTCAGTCTTTCATTACTTTGTGTGTCTTTTAATTTTATTATATTTACAATACATACGCTCTCTCTTTCCCTTTGTAACGTGCAAAAACAGCTATTTTGAAATTGGAAGTTCTGGCGCTATAGGTTAACAACGCTGCAGTGCTCCACTTGTTGCCACATGAGGTCCTTGTTCTTGTAGTTTAGTTTGTAACGGAGCTTTGGTCTCTGCATGAGCATGTTGCTTGCTACCCTTGTTATTCTTTTTTTTTACGATGCCAAAATTGTTTATTTTTTCCTCCTGAAGGAATTATTCTCCAGTATTTTGTTCTTCTGAGTTTACTAAAAAGCTGCTATGTAGACTGAAAAAAAAACAATTACTTTGGCGAAAGAATTGAATAATTTACCCTCTCTGTCTTTGAGCCAAAACTTTGGAACGGTTGAGTCAAAGTCTGGAGTTTCTCCGCTAACGTAGGAGATCGGAACTTGCCAGATGGTTCTAGAAAGAAAGCAGTGATAGGTCACACAACAGAAACAAGCGCACGCGTCAGAATATTTTGCGAGTACAACAAGCGGAGAGTTCCCGATTTTGTCCACATTTGCCGCCACGCTATGACAAAGGAGTGTTACGCGATTTGTAATGTTCTGGAAATTATCCGGATCCTTCAGACATACAGGATCAAGAAGACTAGTTATCCGCAGTTTGCCGGAACGTCCAAACCTGCAGAACGCGTCCGTCTTTCTACCCGGTTTTTAAAGAACCAGATTGCACTTCATTTGGGCAATAGGTTGCAAATTGAGCATTAAGGGTGGTTGAAATCTACGAGTGGCAAAACAAGTTGTGTAAAAACAGTGAGTGTTGAAAACAGCGGACAGCACACGGGCCATATGACTTAAATTATTAGGTCTTCATAAGGAGCCTGTTGTCGCATGAGTTATAAAGTTTGGTGAGATTTAAGAGCACATGTTGACAATTCGTTTGACAAGTTTTCAGCGAGGGAACAACAAAAACAACAACTGAGACTGGATTGAAATCGCGTTGTTCATAAGCGCGTATACGCCACTCGTAGTAATTATAATTTTGTAGATCGTTAAGAGCTGGGTTTGCCATATGGTTGAACGTTGCTAATATTTCAATAAGGAGGCGTAATATTCTCGGTCTTCTAAACATGTTTTCTTCTGTCTTTAATGGCATGCTTAACAAATATATGTCACCACTAAAACGCCTGCTGAACTAATACTTTGGACTCGCACAGTTTCATTTGTAAAGTGTCAATTATATTTATTTTACACATCAAAGCGTATTTTACTCGCCGCTTAAAGGTTCTGAGTGAGAAAAAAACACACAAAAATATGGAATAAACAAACTTGATGAACTATTCATGAGGTTTATTCATCAGCATTGATCACTGATATGTTATGCTGAACACTAAAAGTATTTCCTTGCCTTTGACTAGTTCTTTTGTCCCGGTTTCAATATCTTTAAACTGTTATTGATCAATGAGCATATAAATGACGGTGTTAACAAGCACGCTCGGCCAAGAAAGTGAATGATTGAACTAGCAATTTTGAAAATATATGTTAGGAATCGAACTGAATGCGAGACCTCATGGCTGACCTCTACGACAACAAAAAAGCCCGCCAATTTGCCGCACTAAAATGAACTCGCAAATAATAAAATTAGCAGGTGCACAACTTGCCTGGGTACGGCGCCGTTATCGCCAAAAATGAAGCGTTTTTGCGATACCACTGCGGTATTCTCGGAGTAGGACCGGTTCAGGAGTATAATGGGGTAGCCGCTTCTGGTAAGCCAGTGATTCATCACAGACGTTATGTTCACGGACAGGCGGCCGATGAGGCTGCGTTGAACCTGCCGAGCAACACGCCAACATTACGTACGCAATTTTATATGCGTTTTGTTTTTGCGCAATTTGTATAGTATTACAGAACAGAATGTGGTATTGTGATGATGTGCATGCTAAAAGAACAGGAAAAAAGACGACACAAACACCACAAAAAGAACGGCGCGAGATATTCGCTGAGGGACAACCAGCGACTGACAGCCAGGCCAGGGCGCTCGAGAAGACGTCCCGAACCGGGACTGTGCTGCAAGTCGCTGGAAACCAGGAACCCGCCGGACCAAGTCGTTTCAAGGAAGCGAGCCAGAGAGACCTTAATTCTCTCCCGGGAACACAAGATACCCGAAGGCTGATTTGAAAACAGCAACGCCTCCGCCTGAAAAAACCGAACTGAACACTACTGCTTCTGCTTTAAATATTTCGTGTTTATGTTTTATGTAATACTATTATTGTTACGAGTAACCAAACATGTTTATAATGACTGAACATGCGGGCCCGCATTGCCCGCAGCCTAGAGGTGAGTGGCCAGCAGCGCCTCGCATTGCTTTATATAGGAAGGGCGATCGATGTGCCCTCTGGTGTCTACCCAGGCACGCGGCGGTAACTGCCGGCTGCAACATCTCTTCTCTCTAAAGCTGGAATGTGGAGGAAAAAACCGCTGCACGGCTCGTCGGACTCTGGTTGATCTTTGGAGCACCGGAGATTGTGGCAGCACTATGATGCTGGGAGGAACGCTCTCTGCATGACTGTTGGACGCCACTGGCATTGTTGACAACCCGGGAGCGATGTCACCCTCCTGCACGTTGGGCATTCACGGAGCCGCTTCATTCTCTTGTTCCAGATGTTGCTGCACCGGCACTTGCGGCAGCCGCGGCTCCGTGACCTCAGCCTCTGCTGTGGGCTGAACTTCTGCCTCGCTGACCCGATCCCGCAGGTGGTCTCCATAGTGATTCTACACTGTACCATCTGGCAGCCACACCTCCGTTGACGGTCCACTGGTAGCCCCGCCGACAACCGCGGGCACCCAACGGGGACCTGGCCGAAAGTGCCTTGCCCAAACAGGATCCCCTGGTTGTTGCGCTGATTCCCTCCTGGTTGACCGGTCTCTAACCACCTTCTGCTGTAGCTGACAAAACTGGACCTTGCTCCTAAGATCCGGTTGTAGCAAGTCAATAAAGTTTTCAGGCGCCTACCAATTAGCTGTTTCGTCGGAGAGCGTCCTGTAAGGTCGCAAGGAGGGGTACGGTATGCAAACAGCACTCTGGCAAGTCGATACTCAAAATCTCCTGGTTGAGTGTTCTTCAGCTTTTTTTCACCGTCTGGACTACTCTCTCGGAGGAACCGTTGGATGTTGGATGATATGGAGGAACCAGAATCTGCCGCATTTCGTTACGAGCCAGAAAGTCTCGTACAGAAAGCTTGTGAACGCAAGACCGTTGTCGCTCACAACCACATCTGGCAGTCCATGGATTGCGAAAATCAACCGCAGACACGAAACTGTATCTTTTGCTGAAGGGGACGGCACACGGACTACCTCCACCCACTTAGAGTAAGCATATACCAGTATCAAAAGTACACCCCTGAAATGGACCCCCAAAATCCAGATGGAGCCGAGACCAAGGCCGCTCAAGAAACGGCCACGGAGTTTTCTGCACGGCTCTTGGAGCTTGCGATGTACCTGGCAGACTGCACACGTGTCCACGCTGGTCACGATGTCCTCATCGATGCCTGGCCACCATACATAACTTTGGCCCACCACTTTCATCCTCTCAACCTCCGGGTGACTCTCGTGTAGCAGATCCACAACTGCCGTCCGCAACGCTGCTGGCATAACCACACGACTTCCCTGCAGCACACAGCCCTCCATAACAAAGAAGTCTTCCAAACAGTTGGCAAACGGTCGGCATTAAGCTCCAGGTGGCGGGTGACCACCAGAAAGCAAGGCGTCATGCAATGAAGTCAGCATCGGATCTCGGTTAGTCGCCGCATCCACGACTGATGCCGACAGGACACTTGGATAAGCTCTGTCCAACATAAAAACATCCTGAACTCTTGCCTCCTCCACCTGTGTGAACGGAAGTTGGCTCCTCGCCTACATGACAGCTTGTAGTTGTAGCCACACAGTATCAATGTCCATTGCAGCATTCGAGGCGAACTCTGCAGAGGAATGCGACAGTCCTGCCCGATCAGACCCAACAACGGCGTCCGTAAACACTACCACTTGCCGACCCCACATAAACCGGTGAAACATTCCAAAAATCACGGTTAAAGCCTCTATGTCCATCTGACAATAGCTCTTATCTGCTGCTGTTAGCCCGACGTGACGCAAATGCCACAGTTCGCTCTGCTCCAGACTCCACTCGGTGCGTGAGTACTGCTTCAATGCCATATGGTGACGCATCGCAGCACAACAATGAAGGCAATTCGGTATCATGATAAACCAACACTTTAGCTGATCTCAGCAACTTCGGTAAAAATTAAGCCTCCCGAAATAACTCTGTAGCTCACGAACATCAGTCGACAGGGGTACCCGAACAATGGCCTCGACGTTTTTGGGCGCAGGGTGCAACCCGTTCTTTTCAATGACGTAGCTCAAATGCTCCACACTTGACGCTCCCAAAGCGCACTTCTGCAGCTTGAGCTTCTACCCAGCAACACACAGTCGACGCAACAGCTCTTCCAAGTTACGATGATGGGCTTCTTCTGTAACTCCCGTAAACCAAATATCGTCGAAATAAATGACGGCCTGATGGCATACCTGTAGAAGATTTTCCATTTCGCGTTGAAAAATCGCGGGTGCCGACGGCACCCCAAACGAAAGACGATTGTACTGAAAAAGACCACGCTGGGTGTTAATGGTCATGTACGTTTTTGAAGCCTCGTCTAGCTACACCTGTTGGTAGGCGTCCCGGAGATCCAATTTTGAGAACGTCTTGTCTCCCGCCAGTTTCGTCTAGGTATCTTCCAGCATTGGCACTGGATACGTCTCGATGTTCGCTGCCTGGTCTCGATATTCGCTGCCTGGTTCACAGTGATCTTGAAATTCCCACATAATCATATGTTCCCGCCTTTCTTCAACACCGGAACCAACGGTGCTGCCCATTCCGACGTGCGTACTGGACTTAGGATACCCTCACGCTCCAACCGCTGAATCTCTTGAGCCACCAGATCATGCAGTTCAAATGGGACTGCTCTCGGCCGAAAGAACCTCGGTCTAGCACCTTCCGGCACTCTTATCTTGTCTTTGACGCCACGCAATGTACCCAGTCCTTCCGAAAACAACTCGGGAAAATTGCCCACCAAGTCGTCTGCACCGTCGACCCGATGAACGTCCAGCAAGCTGTCCAGGGGAATTCCGAAAGCACCCAACCAATTTCTTCCGAAAAGGGCCCGGGAACCACCCCTGACAACAAACAAGGGCAGCCGGGCCTGCCTTCCTCCAAACTCGGCGTTCACTGTCGCCTTTCCGACAACTGCCGACTGGTGCCCGAAGTAGCCTCTCAACTTGACGTCGGACTGCTTGAGTGCCGTCCCCAGAAAACGCCTTGCGAACTCCGCCTCATGCATCACCGAGTAGACGGTCCCCGTGTCCACTTCCATGCGTACCGACTGACCGTAAACAGCCGCACTGGCACATATGGGCGGCACTCGCGGTTCAAGGACATCCACGCCTTCGGTTTGTGCAACAGCAGCAGCTGCTGCTTGCACTTCCAGCGACCACAAGATTCCGATGTCGTTCACCCCGGCTTCGTCACCGAACGCGTCTATCGACATCACGACTCGATGAGCGTTATGCGTCCCAGGTCCGCCCCGCAAGTGTCCGCTCTTGTTCGATGGGTCTCCTGGACTCCTGCCCCTACCTTGCTTAGTCGGACATCTTGCCGAATGTCCCTTCTTGTGGCACGAGAAAAACCGCAGATTACAGAACCTGCACGACGACTCGGGCTGCCGTCCACAGCATCGGTGACAGTCGCCAACTGTCTCGTACTCTGACACCCGGTGAATGGTTGGTTCCCCCGTCTAACCAGTCATCTGCCTTGCCCCCTTGACTGCAGCCTCCATACTGGCGACAATCTTGACAGCGCGGTCCAACGTCAGTTCCAGCTCCTCAAGCCGAGGTACGAGGCACCGTCAGCTTCCGCAGTTCCTCGACGAAATCCTGCCTCCTTTCTGTGCCCGGCAGTAGGAATGACAGCGCTCCACAATCACAGATGGTCTTGGGAAGTAGTGCTCCGTGAGCAGCCGCAAGCTTTCGTCGAGCAGAATTTCACTTGGTCTTCTCGGCGCCAGCAGTCTCCGAAGCAGCGAGTACGTTGGCCTTCCGCAGGAGCTTAGGAACACAGTGCGTTGTTTGTCCGCCGATACGTCGTAAGTGATGAAGTGTTGTTCCAGGACCTTGACATATTCCTCCCATTTATCGCCGCCATCGCCCGAAAACGCTTCCAACTTCAGCATGGCACCGGTCACCACTCGCGTGACGACACAAAAATTAACTTTAACTTAGTTATTTTTGTTAGTCCTCGTCACCAAATGTTACGAGTAACAAAACATGTTTTATTGCATATTGCCGAAATTCGATTTAGTCTCGTCTTTGTTTATTTTACCATCTTAACGCAAACAAACGAACCACGTGACAGGCATGTATTATGCCGGTTGCTTCTGTGAAGGCTTTCGAACATCCCTAAAAATACGGTGTTAAATAAAAGAAATGAAAGACGTTTACAACTCCCTGTAATGCCAAATCGGAGCGCAGCTGTTGAGGAGAAGGAGGGGATGGTACGGAGAGGAAAGTATGCCCCTCCTCCTCCGTACCCTCTCCTTCTCCTTCCTTTCCTCTCTCCTCCTCTTCCTCCCCTCCCCCTCCTCTCTGCTCCTCCTCCTCTTCCTCCTCCCCTCCTCCTCCCTTCCTCCCCTCCCTCCGTCCTCCCTCGTGACGTCACTCGTGACCCTAGTGACTTTCGTGACGTCACTCGTGAAGGCCTCGTGAAGGTCGTGACTTTCATGTGACCCTCACTGTGAAGGTCGTGACCTTCATCGTGACCTTCACGAGTGACCTTCGTGACGTCACTCGTGGCGTCACACTGACGTGACGTGTGACGTCATTATGGGAGACGTCCCATAATGCAACGCGCGGTTACGAGTGACGTCACTGGTGACCCTCGTGACGTCACACGTGACGTCACGTGTGACGTTATAATGGGAACGTCCCATAATGCAACGCGCGGTTACGCCATCGGCGATGGCGACGGCGACGCGCGCTCAAGCCGGAAACGGGCGCCTAAGAGCTGCGCTCTCAAAAAAGTTCTTGTGATCAAACTGCCAGCCACGGCGGACGTGAATTGTTGCAAAAAAAATACTAATTACCAAAATAATTTTCTAAAATGTGCTAAATAACTTTTTAATTAGTGAAAATAAACATGCAGTTCCAATGAACTTTTTCCAGTAATCTGAGCGTCGTCAGATTTAATAAAAAAATAGATTAAGGGAGAGTTGTGTCAGAAAGAAGAGAAACCCACAACGAGACTCCAGGTGCTCCCTTACGTGCATAAAATCTCGTACAATTTGAAGAAGGTAGCCGGGCGGTTGGACGTTCCCAAGTCGCTTTTGGCACCTCGAAAGTTGGCGCAACTCTACCCTTGAATTGCGGAAAATTCTGGGGGCAATAGCCAATGTACCGAAAAGCAGCACAGGAACATGTATGTTGATTGTGTGGTAGGTGTAGCATAAAAGATCCCACTAAGTTGCGGAAGAGTGTACATCGGCCAAACTGGCCGATGTATAAATGACAGAGCCCGTGAACATGGCTGGTCACCCCGGTCGACAGCTAGGGGTCACTTGCCTCTGCATTGTGCTGCTTGTAAATGCCAGCCCGAATCCAACAACATCACCATCATCGGGAGGGGAACAGATAAAACCACAAGAGAATAATCGAAAGCGTATGCAATAACAATAGATGGGCAAGATGCATGTGTCAGCCAAACATCGGTTTTTGTGCACAAAAATAAATTGCTTATCTTGACACAAGCTGAAGCGATAGTGCGGTTTACTTCGTTGGTGTTTTTTTCAATAAATGTTTAGTTGTGAGTCCAGCACCAGTGTCGTTCGCATCTTCACTTTGTCCTTGTCTGTATTTTTGCGCGCTGTTTATTTCCGATTACCGAACCAACTCCCCTACATCACGACCCTAATCCGTTAAGGGCAATTTTATTTGATTATTGGCGCGCGTTGCCTCTTTGAGCATTGTTCGTCAACTGCCAAGTCATACGCCGGTGTTCACCAGACGAACAGCCGCTATCTGTCTCTCTTATTGTTGATTGACCGTGAATCTTGGACGACAGGATCCGAAAAACAAACCAGTACCGTTCTCTTTTTTTCATTCGATTTGAACAACCAAATCTCGACCAATTGAAGGGCACCACTGGTATCATTACACGGCGTCTTTCGAAGGCCGTGTAAGGAAAAAAGTTATCACTCTGACGGTGCTTCGCGGGTTACCGATGATGCTGGACGATGGACAGAAACAAGACCGCCACGTAGCCCCGGCAGAGTGCAGAAAAACATGATGAACATGATCACAACAGGACTTCAACTCAACGTTTGTCTACTTAGCTGCTACCTTCACCACGGCTTGGCTGCCCTTCGGTAAGGGAGGCAGCGTACCGGGGGCGAGAGTAGGCGCATGCGAAGAAAGCTACCGGAAGAAGTTCGATTAGAAACTTGCTGAGCGTCGTTTTAAAATTTTACTGATTTAGGGACTTACGATGGCGCTCAGCACATTTCTCATTGGAACCATATGCTTATTTTTACCAATTGAACATTTAATTAATGAATTCTATGTAATCATTTTGCTAAGTAGGGTGTTTTCTTGCGATCCCTCACATCAGCCGTGCCTGGCATTTTGGTTCCGAATAGAGTTCCTCCCCCCCCCTCTCCCCTAACCTCCTTATAGCTTTAGGAATTTTTAAAAGCATTGGCAGAAACACGCGGTATATGTGGTTCTGATGGTCAACGCAAGAAGAATAAAGTTTATCTTTCTTTCTTTTAAACAGAAGGTTCGTAGTTTATCAATAGGTATAGTTTTAAAAACTAAGTAGAAAGCAAAATGTTTTGTTACTGGGGATGCGCAGTGTCCTGAATTTGTAGCGGTAAAGCCACCGCGCGTAATCAGTTTTTCAGACTTAAACCTCTTGTTATTTAACAGTCGGCTTATCTATAGAACACTGCACCGCCACACCAGATATTTATAATATAATTATTGCAGTAAAATAAAATATGTAGCTGTTGCAGATTTTAAAAATAGTTTCATATTTTAGTTTTCAATATTTTCGCCTCGATAATGCGAATTTTTTCACTCCCCCAAAATGGATTGCAACAGGCCGTAAATAGATTTATAAGTAGTTTTGTACGCCTCAGAAAAGTAAATCAACGTTGATACATCGAAAATTGCTCGCAAGCACTGATGACCCTGTAAAACCTTTTTGCAAATAATGACCAATGAAAAAATGATTATGTCTTTATCTAATAAAATATTTGCGCCCGCAAATAAATATATTGTTAGGACAAGACGGGCAGGTCCGGGAACAGATATGTTTAGCAGCTGCTCTCGAATGAAATCAAAGTACAAACGCGAACGCACGAGCGGATTCAAAATAGCTGATATGAAATAATTGAGAACAATAGTGATGATGATCATTATGAAGATAAAGAGGGTGTTGTTTACTGGTGAGTGCCCTAAAAATGTATATTTTTCACTTCTTGCGATAAGGTACCTGTGGTGTAAATGCGTGTATTACGGCAAGTGTATTATGAACTGAATATGAGTGCATGAATGGCGCATGTTCAAGCATTACCTGTTCAGGTTACAGCTAGGAGCCCAAGGTTGGGGCCTACGTTCATCCTGCACATACTCCCCGACGCATTATTCTAGCAGTAGCTCATGAAGCGTGCAGAAACATTTTGAGAAATATATGATCGAACATTGGAATTAGAAGCGTGGGTCACTGCTTTTTTTCTCCTTCACAAGAGGGTAAGGCTCTTGAGAGAGGTCTAATAGCCTTGCCAAAGGGGCATGTTAAAAGCCTTCAGAACGAACTGCTTTAAAAAAATGGGCAAACCAATGCATGCCGATAGGCGCGCGATTGCGAGCTGATTAGCCAATTCTTTAAAGGAGCTCATACTGGAGGCTTTTAACGCGCCCAACTAACAGGGGTTATTACAAGAAAACACCTTTTTAACTGGGGAGGCTACTTGCCACACGTTTCCCATGTAAGCTGTAAACGCATGATGATATATTACGGTTAAGTTATCAGAGGATTCAGCTCTCACCATGTGAAGTTCATTAAAGAGATGTTCTGGTTGCACGCTCTTGTAGCTGTATTTCTTCAGGAATTGCTGCGAGTGGAGACGCCATGTGCGAATGTGACACCGAGGTTCTGTTGTCAACGAAACTAAGCCTACATAGTCCGCTATATGTAAAATTATTCTATAACGTTTTTTTATAGTGCTTTGAATTTATGCTTAAAACAGTCAAAAGAGGTACGATATTTTATATTTAAATGTATTTTATCTTCAAAAGTGCTTGAACTTCTCAGGAAGCGAAATACATTTTCTGTACATCGGCCGACCTTTAGGTATTTTTGACTGTTTTCACATATATAAAATGCGTGTATGAGGTTGTGGGAGAAATATTAACTGTATCCGACGAGACTAAAACTATTCTGCGAATTGCAATTAGTTTGTTCACTGATATGTTGCGTAATAACGCTTGCCTCGGAGGTATACAGTATAGAATATTATATGTCTTGTAGCGGCTATTCCCTTCGAACGACCTTTGCCCTGTAAAGCTGCTGCAGTTTAGCTGATGATTGTAAATTTGAAGTAACTAAAGTACCCCCTCCCCCAAAAGAACTTGCATACCGGCTAAAATCTCAAAATTAAACTAGTGTTAATCTTGTTCCGTTCGATCTAATTAAAGCTAATAACAATAAAAAGAAATTTTTAGATAACTAACAAACACATTTCTTCTGTTAGGCTTGTCTTAATCGGGAAGCATACCAATGTCTGCGGCAGTTTGGAAATTGCGTGCTTTTAAGTCGAATCTGAACCTAATTTGACGTCACTCATAGTGGTTATGTAGCAAAGCTCATTTTGTCTTTTAATGCCTAAATGAAAAAAAAATAGTAAACAAATTCTTACCGGAATACATTATTGCGTTGATACGCTAAACACGCACAAAAATGCAGAGAAGCAGTAATAGACGGAATCCGAAAAAGCGGGTTACCCTGAGTCCAACTTTGAAGGCATTCCTTGGCAGAAGGTGTGACATCATCCGAACCATCGAGACGCTCTGCAAGAGACGGTTAAAGTAATGCTGCATTTTCCAGTCATAAATCTCGGTCGTAAGATGAACATGCGTACTCCTCATGTTAAGTTCTGTACTCATATCTGGACCAAATATCTGCGTTTCGAAAGAACGAAAATAAATTGAAATAGACGACGGTAAGAACACACAGTGAAATGCGACTAGATTTATTCTCTCGATAGAAGCATTTAACTTTTCGTGGCAAGTTAGGCGAGCAATATCGTTTCATAAATTTTATCCCAAATATGATTAATTAATAACGTTTCCGTAATGCAGTTAAAAACGGGGCGCGCACTGCCATCACGCGCCAGGCTTCACACGCGTGTCCGTGCTCGAGGCAGTAATGGGAGAAGGGAACCTAAAAATCCTCCCCCCCCCTTTTTATATATACTTTTAAACTTAACATGTGGTGTTCATACATTTGAAATAAAATAATAGAAATAAAAAAGAAAAAGAGTGATGAAGAAGTGCTAAAACTAAATTGTCTCTAGAGGATTGGCCTAAAAATATAAATATACGTTACAATATGTTGGACGGAATTCTTGCTCCTCGTGCTAACTGTGACAAATATATATATATATATATATATATATATATATATATATATATATATATATATATATATATATATATATATATATATATATATATATATATATAAATGAAAAAATTTAGCATTATTATACATATATATATAGGAGCGCGCCCTAGCGCTCGTACAGCGCCGCCGTCCAAATCTTCTTCGACGACTCCCTTCCTGGAGTCGTGGAGGGTCTGCCACCCCGCCCAGGGGCCGCTACCGACCGCCTAAAAGGACACAATCCGAAACGCACGACAGCGCACGAGGAAAGTGCCAATAAAAGGAGGACACGCCCACAGAACTGGGGGAGACGGACCGTGGTCACGGAGGCGTGCAGTTCGAACGCTCCGGCAATGTTTTACGTTGATACTAACAACCCATTCCTGTTACTCTAATAAATGTAGTTTCTCGTTATGGAAACCCCGGCTTCGTGTTGTTCCTCCCGGATGGACATGCAGCAAGGCAACCCTACCACAATATGTATAAATGAAGTAAGGTAAAAATAAAACAATGGACAGGGAAAAGTTAATAAGTCAAAGATGCGTACTGTCGGAGTTACTAATACCAAGTTTATTACGACGTTTCGAGCGGGGACCGCTCTTCATCAGGTATATGTATATATGTATATGTATATATGCATATGTATCAGGCATATATATATATAGTATATAACTTGTCATACTTATTTTGTCTGCTCTTAGTCACTGCTTTTCATCATGCGCCTTAAATATATCTGAAAGTCTTTATTCGTATCGTATTTTAAACCCGCTATCTAACTATATCTAACCATTTTCACAGTACGTGACCCAAGAGTTATCATCAACGGAAACGTAAAGCGTACTATACAGTAAACCTCTAATAGTACGTGAAATTATATTGCTCGATGAAGGGTGTGCTGCATATTTGACTACGTGCCTTGTTTGAATTTTTGGCCCTCACAGTTTCCGGGTAAGCTAACCTGTTTTTTCGGAAGTTATATTTGTTAAGCGAGAATGCGAAACGATTTGTTGCACACCGAAAGCAATCCGACGAGACGATTCACATTATTCAACGAATTACTACATGATCGCGAAAAAAGGAAACGAGAAGGCTCAACAACTTTCTAATAACGCGGTTCAATTCCAGGCCCCTTTTTTCGATTCATAAATTGACAAGGAATTGGGTCATGTATTTGTGAATTACGCGACCTCAAAACTTTACATCTCAAATGCATCGAACTATTACAGATACGTCCCGTTAATATCCATACATTGTTCAATCACTAGAGAAGTTATGAAATAAACAACTCTGCGAGTAACACGACCAAGACATTTTGAATAGCGCTAAACAAAACTTTCAATTTCGTGGAGACACATTTAAGAAATGATTTCGTTTTGGTCGGCTCACCTTGGCGATAACGGCCGGGTTCATGTGCTTTCGGATCTGCAAGGGGGTGTTGAGCTGCATCGAGACCGGATGTGATGTGTTGTGGCCGTCATACTCCATCGAATTGTGCACCTCATCCACGAGCACCGTTGAAAGCTGCGCACATGCCGAGGAGAGCAGGTTGGATAGGACAAAGCCGAGCTTGGGCACCGGGATCGCAACAATTAAACATACTGCGACGGGACACAAGAAGGCGAGAATTGAGGACGTCATAACGCAAGTGGCAATTTACGTTAGAAATGTAATGCATGTGCCTTTCTAAACACTTGGTAGGTTAAAGTGACGGAATATTGCCGTATCATGACGTATTTTCGGTGGTTGATTGGTTTGTCTGGTCGATGAAATCACTTGTGCTTATAAGTCACTGTATATGTGGCCGGTCAGTTCAACGGATTCCTGACGGTCTTGTGCACGTTTTTAGCAAGTACTTTTTTAAACTTACAGTTCTGTTCCAAAAGGTATTTCTTAATACACAAGCTGAAAGATTCTTTAAGAAAAATTCATGCGCTTATTCTATTGCTTTACTGGGCCACGTGGTTATTGAGGTATAGTTACCCTACAGCAGTTCGCTTTCTACCAGGTTCCTCAGGTATTTGGTATAGTGTATCGCTTATTAGCTGCGTATGCGTAGAGGCTACGTGACAGTCCTATAAATTTTTTTGGTCGTTCGGAATAGATGCTACCTTTTTTAAGAGTCCAGTAAATATCCATTTTGTCCTGATAAGCCAAACACGGAAGTTGTTAAGTTTAGTAAGTATATGTCTGATATGTCTGAAGTATATGTCTGATATATCTGTATATGTCTGAAACTTGATTATGAAATTTGCAAGTATGAGCTACTCTCCCGTGCTGTGTTATTAAAGATGGCGTCGGGCCAGTCAACTCAGGTGCACGAAAAGCGTGTGATTGTAAAATTTCCGGTGATTGAAGGTTCAAATCCCGCTGAAATTGATCGTTGTCTGTCATGTGTGTGTGACTGCAGCACGTCCATGAATGTTTGAATAGTATGAATGGTTTATAATCAGATAATAGTGCACAAAGTAGTCCGATAAGCACTCCAAAACTTATAACAAGCTTCAGAAAAAATATTGACGTACAATATCCGGCTACAGTCAAACATTCATTTTCCACAAGATACAAATTGCATAGATGCCAGCAAGTCGTAGTAAAAACAATAAACAAGATTATCGTCTGGGGTGCCACATTGTTTAATAAAAAAATAATATGACAGGCCTCCAAATGGTGTAAAGCTATTTTGTTTTGCACACTTGGTTGTAGATTAATTTTTGTCCTCCAGTCCTTTGCATTTTTGTGGCTTACCAAGTACTTCGATCACATATGATTGGAAGCAGTCTCTTCAGATAAATACACTGGTTCTTCCTAAAGCGTTTCTCTTGCAATTAGCGTCAAATGTGCTAGTTACCGAGGCCCGCGTCTCGAGCGGCCTTTAGAATTTGAAGCGAATGGCGGCGCAGGACTGAAATGAGCGGTTCTTGGAAGCGAATGGTGGCGGAGCACCCTCTCGTGGCACGGGCCTTGCGCGTTTCCGCAACAATGGTTGGCGGTACTTGTAATAACAAACGCCTTTATCAAGGGGCTTTAGTCCTTCCCCTTTCCTTCCCTTCCCTGAGTTTCATTTTAGCTACATGTACTGCTCTTAGGACCTGGCACATTTGCTAGTCGTCGTAATGTTAAGTCATCAACAAGGCGTGCCAAATTTTTTCACGATTTACCTTTCTTGCATTAGAGCCAAAGATCGAAGCAAGTTGTACAAAAGAGCAAACATAGAATTTAAATTGTTTTGTTTGTCGTTTGTCTTGCACAGAACACGCCGAAACCTAGAGTGTTTTCTGCAATGAACCGTTACAGCTGGCTCGGGGAGATCAGTGAAGAAGTCAGGGCGCCTGTGAACAATCACAAATGGCTACGGAAGTCACGTAATGGTCCTGTAACAATTACTAAACTTTTGTTAAAAAAAGACGGTTTACCTTTTTTTTATGCTCATTTTCAGTGCGATGTTTACACTATGGAGACAAAAATCCCCACAAGGCCGCTCCTAACTTAATTGTTTCCAAAAGGGTTTTAGCTTTACTCTAAAAAGCTGTTCGAGCGCGTACCAGATCTGCTTGCGCATCGGCTGCAGACGCTGCAGAGTACGCCAAATACTCGGAGATTCCTTCCTTGAGCCACATGTGGTCCCACCAGGCAACGGTCACCAGGTTTCCGAACCACTGCGATGATGAATGGTAAGGTTGCATTGAGATCGGAACTTTGCTTTTAGAAAGTTGCCTGTGACGTGCGCGACCAAGAGCGTCGCTGTGTTCCAAGTTCACGATTGGCCAAAAAACAATCGTTTCCGGTTTTATCATAATGCATGCCCAATCGCCGGTTCACAGCGAGGCAAATCCTGACAATCACAGCGAGGCAAATCCTGGACGTGACGTCGGAAAAGGAAACCATAGGAGGGCGCCACCGAAGCATCTCGGCGCTAATAACTTGTAGCCTTGGTCCATACTCGGTTTCACTTCCAAGTTCGACCGCAGCGTCGACGCTCCGATCCCATTGAGCCAATTAAACAGCGCCAAAGGGGCACCGTCACGACGCTCGTCGTATTTGTCTATTTCCTATGGCCGATTCAACCAATCACGCACAGTGAAGGGGTCGTGCTCCGTCCCTTATTACTGTTGTACTGGATAGCAAACCCAGAAAGAAGACCAGCACCGTGACTATTCACTTTTGGCGCTGCTTGATTAGCTTCATCGGATAGTATACAGCTTTTCCACAAGGTCTCAGCCATCTTGAATGCCGTCACTTCTGGTATGCGGAGAAAACATCGTTCTGAACTCTCCAGCCGCAGGAAGGTGTCTACAAAAAATGCGTGATTGTCACACATCCTTGTTTTGCCTTCCCCTATACCTTCTCGCATATTCCAGGTTGAAATGTTTTAATATTTATTTTTGTGCCACATATAAGATACGGAGCCCACGTGACCGAGAAGGACAGGGAACAGAAAACGTCTGTACCTCATCGGCTGCGGTAAATCTTAAAGTAAAATGGAGTATAGTCGTGGGTTCTATGTCACACGTCAAACTGCGGTCTCCAGCTTGTGAGGATCCGTAGTCTTTTCTTTTTTATCTTCAAGCAGAATTATTGAAGACAAAACTAATAAAAAATACGGATTCTACAAGGTGTTTTTATAGTATCGCCGATCTACGGATATGGACTTAAAATGAGAATGATTAAAATTTGTCTAAATGTAGGCACCATGTTGAACGTTTTTCGCAGCGCATGAGCATGCAGGACTGACTCCTATTTATCTTTTGCTAAGTATCAATATCGCGATAGGGAAAAATACGCAAAAACGCGCGTTCAATTTGTGCGTTTCGCCCAATCACGATTGTTGTTATCGGCAGTCGATAAACGGGAGCTAGTTCCGAGCGTGCGCTGCGAAACAAACACCCACAGACAATATGGTATCGGAATTGAATATAAATTTGGGGCCTCTAAATGCCAAATTAACCAAGGGCATCTGGAAAGCACCAACGTAGGGCTCAGAATTAACTCCTACCACCTGGGGATCGTTTGACGCGCCGCCGTCATAAGCCTCCGCCAGATGGCGAGTACCATAGCTAGGATTCGAACCCGCCAAATGGGAATCCGTAGGTGGGCGCTTCGCCTAGCGGCAACAAAATGGCGTCCCATGAATACTCCCGGCACGCGTTCTTGATAATATAATCGCCTTAAGAAACACCACAAACGGGTAAAATGGTACTGAACGGCGGACATACATGTGGAGCTTTTTTTCTTCAATTCTAAACCTCTCAGTCTTACATTTTTTTTAATATGAAGAGCACGGTGAACTACGCAGGCAGCGGGCGGGTAAAATTGCTGCAGGTTTACAGCACCCCATACCTCTTGGCGAACACAGCATGCTGTTAAAAAATTAAATAAAGCCACAGAAGAACAAGTAGACAAAATTACCACTGAGATGTTCGTGTTTCCAAATGGACCCTCAGAAAATACCCACATGCATTATATCGTCTCTACATAAAGAAAAAACGCTAAATACAAAATCACACGAATGCTAACTTGACTATTTTGTGATTATATTAACGTTCGTAAAGCCTATTATTGGCCGACTTACAGACAGAACTGAAGACTAAGGGAATTACACAGTTTAATGATGAAAATTGGTTAAAACCGCTAGACATCGTTACGATGTTTGATCGTCCCT
Source organism: Ixodes ricinus (assembly GCA_037355805.1). Classification (NCBI taxonomy): domain Eukaryota; kingdom Metazoa; phylum Arthropoda; class Arachnida; order Ixodida; family Ixodidae; genus Ixodes; species Ixodes ricinus. The sequence goes on along the minus strand of JAZHYW010013732.1, from coordinate 14,978 downwards.
TCAAACGTCGTTTCAAGATGATCGATCGTGGGGCGGTTCCCGGCAGCTCACCTGCTGTGCAATTTTGCGGGCCACGAGCTTGAGCGAGGCGATCTTCAGCTTGAACGGCGTCTCTTCTTTGTGGAACTGGAGAAAGACGGGCTGGAACGTGATGAGGCCCCAGTGCTCCATCGCGGGCGTCGGGAGCGTGGGCACGGCTACCAGATCTGCAACACATGAAGGCCTTTGAATCCAGACTTGTACGGAACGCGTCACTTGTGACCAGTAACTTTCTTTGGTAACGAAGTGACGACCCTGTTAACTTTTAAAAGACGGAACGGCTAACATATTTTTGATCATTTTGATGAAATAACGAGTAACGGTATTTAGTTAACTCTGGAGGGGAACGTGTGTCCAACCTTGGTCTCAGACCACGACTCGCTTTTGTAATTTGTTCCATAAAAAAAAAAGGCTAGATGGACCATAAAAGGAAATGTTCACAGGGTGTGTATGTATAACTATAGTTATCCCTAAACGAACGCAGTAAAATAAAAAAAAACTATTAATGACGACAAATATTGGAAGCGCCCATCGATTCATTAAAAATAACGCGTCACATTGAAGCTGAGTTAGCGCATTTATTTTGAATCGCAGGAACGAGTAACGTGTTCAGTTACTGTTGAGTGAGTAACGAGTATTTAGTTACACTGTTTTGAATAACCTGTGCATGTCTGGTTAAATCTGTCGTAGAATGTAAAGATATATCATAACCCCGACCTCTGGGAAACAGGCAGATATGTCATGTGCACTTGTCGGCTTTACATCGTGTTACCGTCTATCTATTTCAGCTTGGTCATGTGGAAGATACTGACCCAAGGGCTTGTCAACTATACTCTGTTTCACCTTATGATGTACCGCAGGAAGTTCTACGAGCGCGAGCTCCTTGCTCTAGGGCACATCTCGTCGGCACAAGCTCTCGTGCGTTAAGGGCACGGTGGTTAAGGGCAACAGCCAACGCTATAAGCTCGAGCTTCTAGCTTTCGCTGCGGTACAACATAAGCTGAAACGGAGTATAGAGGCGTGTTCCATCCTGACCCTCCAGTTTGTTTTTTTTTATCTAGATGATATTACAGACGACAGACGGCCTTTAGAGAAAAAAGCGCATTACTGGCTCCGACGCGAGTAATCCCACAACTCAGCACGAGAATCAGGCATTGATTTCATTTGCTTTGAGCACATAAGAATTCGTCAACTATGCTCTAGTTGTCCATGGTACCGATCAGAAACAGTGGCTTTGTACCTTGGTGATGAAGTTCTATGGTTACTGACAGCTTGACAAACGTGGTTTCTTACGTTGGCGCCCTCGCTATCGTGAGTCCGTTCCACGGCAGCTCTTAGCGGTTATGCGACAAGTGTCGTCACGCTTCCTGCAGACTACAACTTGTCATTGCATAACCTGCTTCGTCATTGCAGGGAGCTGCAATCGACGTCAGAGCGACGCCGAGCTCCCATTGGCTTTGATTGAAAGGGGAGGGACGATGATAGACCTCCATGATTGGCTGCGCTGGAGGTCTACCCAGTATATTTACACACAACAATCCAGTAAGAGTTCAGGCGCTTTGACATTATCGCAGCCCCTGCGCAAGAAGCCGACGAACTTACGCTCCGCATTGCCGCCATCCCATGGACTTCGGAGTGATAATCAGACGCTCAGGACATGTCACGTCCTGCGTTTCTTAGTAACAACACTTCCGCTAACCAGAGGACGATTTTCAACTTCAAGCAGTTATGAGAAGTTCGCGCTCACTTTTAATCGCTCTTGTATATAAAAAAGAAGATATTTGTTAAATTGCGGTAGATCACATTCCTTTCTTAGTCGGACTCGTGTTCAATGGCTACGAGGACAATGGCACCCCCTGATGACAACTGAACCCGGGCGCTCAACGCTTACCCAGCTTAGGAGAAAGGGTGGTTGATCCGGAAACGACTTCCGGTAGTAAGAGAAGATGGTTGGTGCCACCTGGAGGACGTACTCGCCGTTTTGGAGGTGCTGGGACGTTCCGGGTGCGCTTTGATCTGCGCTCATGAAAAAAGCAGAAAAAAAGAAAAGAAGTGTACAGCAGTCTTTGTTGTTGAAGGAGCCAGTGCCTGTTGCCATTAAATAGCACTTGCACCACTTAACCGTGATACGTGCCAGGTTATTTTGCCGTGCGCCATTTTCTCCATCGCCATACTCACAGCCAAATTCGGCACGTTCATAAGCATTTGACGCCAACTTTCTACTCGGTCGTTGGAGAATCTCAAGCCTTGTGAAGAATACGAGGTTTACCCCCTTAAGTCATAGTTTCAGGGTGAAATCGCAACCACCGCGCTATATCCGTATTACGTCGAAGTGCCATATAATATTGCGCTCTTTTTAATCGCGAGAGATAATTCAGAGGGCAAGGTAAATTTTGGTTGAAAGGGTTTTAGTGTCTCCAGGAAACAGACGTGCTGACTACTTTCTTAGGATCTTCAGGCCACTTAGAGGCATGTTTCTAGCCGTTTACCTGCTTCGATACATTTATGGGAAAACGACGTCGTCACATGACTTGATGTCCTAGACTCTGCATAGAATTAAGCCACTAGATTTAGCGGGAAAATGTACGTTACGTGTGACCTCGACACTATTGTTAGTTTCTGCCAATTTGTGTGAAAATGACGTCATGACTTTGTCACGACTGACATTAAATTGCCTTTCCCAAGCAAATTTACCGGGAAAATTCACGTCACGTGAGCTGAACAGAAATTTAGCGGGAAAAATGGTCACATGACTATGTAACGTGGCCTACACATGTTCTGCTCTCAACGAAGGAAAATTTGACGTCTCTGACATGATGTCGCGGACTGTATGTTCCAGTTTCCCGCTAGGTTTAGGTGGAAAATTGACGTCACATGACATCAACATCAATGTTGCCTAAGGCTACGCGAAATTTAGAGGGGAGAATGACGTCACGACTTCATATCACGTGACCGATGCGCAAGTCAGTTTCCGTTAGATGTAGCTGGAAAATTGACGTCACATGATTTCAACACCAAGTCAGATACCAGCTACATTTAGAGGGAAAAATGACGTCCTATGACTAAAATTTATAAAAAGCATTAATGGTTTAGCCTACGACTCACTCACAAATTTTCAGCTTACTCCAATTAGCGGGAAAATGATGTATGTGACCAGTCGCGCCTTTTCAATTGTCTGCAGCCAATCGCTAATTAAAAGCAAATATAGCTATTCTGCCCAAATTTTCTTAAATTCTGCAGAGGTACGAAAAATTACTGAACGCAATACTGTTTAATAATTTAAAACTGCTAAGAAATTTTGTTTTTTAATTATTTTTTTCTAAACGCTTGTCTTGTTTGGTTTATCTTTGTGTAAATTAGCTGCACAAAGAAGGTCTACCTAGATCCAAGCAGATGCGAGATTCAATTTCAATATAATCACTATGTATGGAAGGTACACCAGAAAATTAATAATGAATTTAGAATTATTTTTTTCAAGTTCCCGATAACCAAAAATAAAATGAAGAAAATATATACACGTATATTCGAGAATAAAATGTATATTCTACCTAGTCTCTATACACCGCAGTAACAAGTGTGAATTTATTATGACGTGGCACAAGCTTTTTGCATGTCTCTTCCTGCAAAAATGCAGTTGCCGCCTGATTTCGCAAGAGTCATGATCCAATGAGACTTCATTGCTGCCCCAAACGTTCTTTCCCCCTGACCCCATCACTAAAAACGCCCGTCCTTTTCCGAAATTTTTACGACGCCTCCTACATACACATTACACGTCCGTTTCGAGTTACAGTCTCGCCGACGGATGATTCAATGATTTAGTCACTATGTAATAACCTTGATAGCAGATCAATATAACCTGTACAGGTCATATTAACTGCCTAACTGTGGTACGAAAATAAAGCATCAAGAGCTGTACTGTACGTGCATTGTCATTGCCTTTTACGTACCATCGAACCTCCAAAAAAGAAGAAAAAACAGCCCTGTTTAGCAAGCAGTAACCAAGAAAAAACAAGTGTCACAGTTAAAGTTTATACGGAAAGATATTCGGTTCTAATCATTAGACGACCTGATAAAAGAAACACTTAACAAGGTCCTGCTATAATTGGTGCATTCTAACCCATGAATGTGATTGAAGACGGCTGGTGGAAAGATGGGTGATAAAGCCACTGGACTGAATGGAACAGAAGGGTAGCATCAAACTGCCTCTGATTCAAGAGAAAAAAACAAAAATAAAATCACCAAGTTTTCCTGGATAAATGCGGTTGATCGATACACGTTTTACGACGATGTCGAGGGGCTGCGTCGTCGACGTAAAAGGGGGAGCTGCTGGAAGTGGGCGTAACTTAAACGGAGCAAAGGAAATAAAAAAGAAGTTTGTTAAAGGAAATTCTGAAAGCAGGTTAAAAGTGCTGTACGTTTGGCCCATCATTGTAGCGGACAAACCCTTCGCTTTCACTCGATCCGAAAGCGCAAGGAGCACCTATAACTTTTAGATGGTACGTCTTGCCTGGCGTGCTTGAGGCTCCGAAGTGAAATTTCAGTTCCACGTAGTATAAAATATCAAACCTTCTGCGTCGGAACGCTGATTGTGAGGAAACCATAACCACGCTACTAAACCGAATTGATGTAAGTTTTACAATGACCACTTTGAGAATGACACGCGTTAATGATATCTTTCACTCTTACACTGCAGGATATACGTTTTTTGGGTCAAACTTTGAAGTATGTTTAAACATATAGTGTCTTACAGTAAAGGCAGATTTGCTATTATAATAAGAACTACCCAAATAACACGCGGTTATATTTTTTAAGGCGCTCCGGTTCTTAAAACATTTGACGCGATCATATTGAATGAGAACAATCAAAAACAGAATCGGTTGCTACATATGCGGGCGCGCACCATAAAGTTTGTATAGTCGTTTTGTATTAAACTCGATTAAAACGAGAACACACCGGGACGAAAATCTCCATAGCGTCGGCTTTACGGTTTTATTTATTTATTCACTGCACCTGTTATTTTAGCAGGGGCAAATGGTGTGCTGTTAAATATACCAATCTTCGCGCAAAAGTACATGACAATATAAAACTACGTAAAGAACGTCCTGATCAAGTTGAATGCGCGTTATCAGGATATTAACATTTGTACACCCTCATTGGTTTGGAATCAATGAGAGTGTATTGGCCGAGAGCATTTTGTGAACCTGTTAAACGATTGTATTGGAGACAAACTAGGACTACCTTGTTGTAATTGAAGAACACCAACACCCAAAGTACCAAGTTTGGCATTCAGTACAACAAACTGCATCTGGTTGGACGAACCTTCCTTGTCGTTAGTGTATGCTTTAGCGCCTTCACACCGTTGCAACCGGCTACGACAGAGTCCGGACAGAATAGGTTTTTAAGCTACTTGTGGCGGCTTAGATGCAATGTAGGTCAGCTGCTTAAACACCGTTTTGTCGGACTCGGTCGTAGTCGGTTGCAACAGTGTGAAGCAGTTCATTGTATAATGTTATTAATACAACTAATACCGCCTTGTGATCACTAGTATATATCCAATGGCGAAATCAAAGTGCTTAAGTTTCAAGTGCGTAGCCCTAACTTACGCTCCGTGGTTTCGCGAGCTTAACACACACCTAGTTTTATTCGTTTTATCTCCTTGGCAACTTTGTGGAATAATTAGCAACGTTTCGTTATTATTGTTTCCACATTAGCAGTCTCCTGTTTATGTCTGTGGCTGTGCCATCATGATGTCGTGTGACGCTCACGTCCTGTAACGTCATGACATCACGCGGACTCGGGGTGTCAGCTGACGTCATTAAAGGCTCCGTTATAATCTTCGACGATGAGCGCAGCGAATGTGATTGCCGGAATGCGCGTGTTTCAGGCCGGCGAGTAGAACTCAATGTCTGCGAACAGTCAGCAGTTGTGTGCGCTGCGCTATACGGCGCTTTACACCCTCGACGTCGGAGTATGCAGAGCCCAGTCGCGTGGCGTCACCTGCAACGTGATGTGTCAGATGCACAATGTCACGTCATGATGTCAGCTGGGATGCCAGGTAACGGGCGACATGATGCGCGGCGTGATGTCGAGTCGCGGTTAGCGGCATGACGTCAGGGGCGGCGCTGGGGATCGTCATCGCGGAATCTTTAGGCGGAGTTGCCGAAAATAGCCCGCGTCACAGGCCCGCGCCAATATGGAGCGCGGTCGACGGCACGGAACCCGCGAAGTGTCCTGACGGAGGCTGTCGGTAAAAATGATGTGACGTAATGCTTTCATGACGTCAGAAAATGTATAAATCATACTGGTAAAAGGTGTGACGTCAATTTCTGCTAAACTTTTGGGGGCGGGAGCCTCACCTTTCATTCTTATGTTGCCAAAGACGTGAATTACTGGTCCTTTGTATCTGGTAAGGCGGATTGCTGCACTAAGGATGAATAAGAACGAAATGCAAAAGTGCCACGTTATATTTACATGAATACATACAAAAAAACACAACGTGATAATAGTTTTACATACGTGAGGTTACAAATATCGCACTGTTGAGTTTTTTAGTTGATTGAGTTACCGTTATCGGATATTGTTATCGAAGCGTAAAATCAATCTACTAAAACTCCTTATTATAAAAAATATAATGAATCAGCAAACACGATATGTCCGCCTCTCCTCTATAACGCTTGACAAAACAAAGTACACCGACTTCAGAACACAAACAAATGACCTCCGCACGGGAAGCGAACGTTTTAATGACATGCTCGTATGTTGTGTTTAGACAATGTACTCTTTTAGTTATTGTGTTCTCTACAGAGATTTTACACCAGAATACATCGGAAGGCCCCAAAATAAAGCGTACTGGTACTCGCTCTGTCCTTACCTGCCATACGATAAGCGTACCGGCAAATTCGTATTATTTGGCAAAAAAAAAAACAAAACAAAAACGGAACAAACAGGCATCAACATGAAAGCAAGTGTCCTCTTAACAGCATGCCTCAGCGGGGCCCATTTTCGTCTTCTGCGCATGAGAAAGGAAGTAGCGGTGACGTCAGAACGCCGAGCCCTGATTGGCTGATCGCGGTCCCCTATCTGAGCGTCGTCTGCTCCTTTGCAACAACGTCTGCTCGCAACGTCGTCTGCGTCTGTCTTACCTTTCCTGCGACTTTCGGAAGTGCAGGTCTTTACGAGCGAGCTCGACTTCGCCTTTCAGAGAAGGCAGACGAAATAACTCGAGCGGTTCGTTGTTTTTGTCGAACAACTAGCAGACGCGCATCAAGGAGGGAAGTCAAAGTACTCACTGGCGAGGTGTCCCGAGACGCCGAGGTTTGTTTGCTAAGAACCGAGAGTGAGCGTGTTAGTGTCCGCAAGTTCCCTCCCAAATACTTTTTCCCCCTTTCGTGTGCGGCAAGACTCCTCATTCTTTAACGGCGTCGGCGGGTTGGCGCAGTTAACGTCGTCTGCTTTACGTCTGCTAGTCAAAGCGATGGCTCCTTTACCTTTCCTGCGTCTGTCGGATATTCACCGCTTTTTCACCGGCGAGAGTCACCGTTGCCTCGGAAAACAAGGAGATGACAAGAGGAAGAGATTGACCTCTTAATCTAAAATTGAGGTCAGTGATCACAGTATAATACGGGAAGGGTTCACAAGGGTCGCGCGGGCACATTCCATTCAGCACGCCAGCCGGTCGTGGGCAGACGGTCACCGAGTCGGAGTGGCTGCTAGGCCTATCTGCCGAGTTCGCTTGGTCGGTGTCGGTGGAATCGTGGCCGTTGGAGCTTTTCCCGGGTGTTTGTGGATCCAGCGTTCTTGTTCGTCGTGGTCTGGTTCAAGTACTTTTTACTTTTTTCTTGCTGCTTGAAGTCGGGACGCGAGAGAAGCGCACGTAGAAAAATAAACGTCCGTTGGTCGTCGCGACCGCGACGCTGTCGGCCATGCTGATTTGATCGTAACAAGTGCGTAGCTTCGGAGCTGTCGTAGGATTTTGTCGTAACCTGCGCAAAACTTACGAAAATTTCGGTTCGTGAATACGAATTTGTTTTTAAGTTTTGTCTTACGCATATTTTTGGCGTAAGATAGTTTCGTGAATCTGGCCTCTCCACTTGCAAAAGTCGCAGGAAAGGTAAGACAGACGCAGACGACGTTGCGAGCAGACGACGTTGCAAAGGAGCAGACGACGCTCAGATAGGGGACCGCGATCAGCCAATCAGGGCTCGGCGTTCTGACGTCACCGCTACCCCCTGCGCGAGAAGCAGACGAACTTGCCCTCTGCAACATCGTATTAGTATAGTAGCTCGAACGCCGCTAGGAGTCCAGAACGAAATGGCACCACCCGTCGGGTGCCGCTACAGGGATTCGTTTTTCTGATTTGAAGGAAGCACATGCCAAAGACATTCGTTCCAATCTGGGAGCTGTTCGGGGAACAACGTCCCAGTTTGACACTTTGCTAAATGGCGCAAACGCTTTCAGTGGCCAAATAAGAGAAAGCATTTCAAGGAGCGCGGCCAAGGATTGGGCGAAGCGATGATTCTGACCACCAAAAAAACGAGGAGTTCTATAACAATGACCTCCGGCATGGGTGCATCGCTGGAAAAAGTTGCAACTTTGGTGGCGAACATGTAGAGAAAGCTTCAACCCTACTCGAGTTTGATTGCTGAATCTCATTCCTTCAAGGACAATACGAACTTTGAACGCTCGTACAAGCAGGTTGAACATCTTTAAACATGCAATACGACGGGGGCCGCTCTAGCAGCTCTTGAAGAAGCTCGCGCTCCCAGAAATAGACCCATTCCAAAGTCACGTGGCGACACTAGAATGGAAACCCCTGCACATTAGCGGAACAACTGAGATCGTGAAAGGTGCAAGTCATTGCATAAGATAGCGAACGTTGAGCAAGGGCTAACGCGCAGTCGACGAGATACCCAAATGAAGGCGAAGGTGGCAACACCACGGCGTCTTCACCTTTTTTCTGTTTGCCCCACTCCAACGCATAAAGTGTGCTGACGTTGCGTTTCAGTTTGCCATTGTAGGTATTCCAATAGCTGCTAACAGAGGGGCAGTTCTTCAAAGGGGTCTATTGAGGCGGCCTACTTTCTCGCAGAGCACTCGCGAGACCCAATGGCTGCAATGAAGGGAGCTGACGAATGACGAGACCGAACATTCGTGTAGACCTAAAATAGCATTCAGGAAGCAGACACCGACATGACGTATAAAACGTGAAGCGCCTTGTTCACTGTCACAGCGCACGTATATTTTCAGCGTCGGTGCGTAGATTTGGTGGTGGATTGTCTCGTTCCAGGCGTCTGGTGGTAACGTAGACGCGCTGATTTTCTATACTGCGTTTTTTTAGTTGCCGGACCTACGGAAATAACGCCCGGTAGAGCCTACTGGAGCAGCTTCAAAAATGCCTCGCTGCCATCGGTCGGTTTCTTTAGTAGCTATCGCCGGCTAAACCAATCTCGCCGCACAGAAAAATGGTAGCGCAGGATCACATTTTCATTGTGTGATTGGTTCAGTTGGTGATAGCAGACGTATGCGAGAGCAAGCTGTTCCGCTTCGGCAGGAGTTGGGTGGTGACGCTGTGAACGGACGCCGAGCTCGATTGGTCGATTGAAAGGAGCAGGCAGACTCACGCGGGGCCTGAGGTCACCCACTATTTCATTCGATCAGCCACAAGAGCTCGGCATTTGGCATTATCGCCACTTCTGCAAGTAGCAGACGAACTTTGCGCCCGCAGCGCAAAGACACCACCAAGCACAGTGATGATAATAGCCCGAGAGCTGAAACGTAGCGCGTAAACGGAGCGCACCACCTGTTTTTACAGGGGCGAGGACGTCAGAAACGTTTAGCCTCTGGATTGGTTATTATTAAATGACAGTGGGTAGACCTAGAGGCGGCCTGTTTTGAGGTTCGCCTGCGGTCCCCTCAATCGGAGCCAAACTTTTCAGGGCGCGGCGGCCTGACCTCCCCACAACCCCCGCAAACGAAGCAGACGAATTTGCGCTCCGTATACCTTTTGTAAGGGAGGAGGGGTTGTTTTGTTTTTGGTGACAATGCGACACTTACGGATGCTGCTGCCAGCCGTCACGAATGGGTCCGATGACGAAGGTAAGCAGGTGGTGGACATCGGTGGTGTCCTCGTGTAGTCCGCCACGAAATCTTTGACCAGAAGTAGAGCGCCTGCGGTTCGACCGCCGGTAGTTTTCATGCCAAGTTTCGCCATTCTTCGCAGAAATACCAAGCGCGCCATCTGGTGAGGCTCCCACGGTCGCCATTGCGACCTCGGCGAATACGAGTGCGGTTCACTGTAAACGCTGCGCGACGCTGTCATCGCAAAAAACATCAATAGTGTTTCCGTTTTTTTTATTTCTCTACAGCTCAGTCACGCAACTCCCTGCATGCCACAAGCACGTTCCAGGAATGTTTGTTTTGTACATACGCATCCTTGAGCGTGTCTGCAGACAGTTTTTTAATACCGATGGGATTCGGCGCCGTCACACAAAATGAAACAATTAGCGTGAAGGACAACACGAAGATACGGACAGAAACTAACTGTTTAAAGAATGAAAAGAGTGAAGACAAGGAAACAATAAAAAAAGCTTAGAAAAAAAAGTTATAGAAAAAGTTTTGATTCAAATAAGAAAAACATGATTCGGATTAAAAATACTACGTCAATTAACAAAAATGACAGACTCGAACACAAAAAATCCGGAGAAATTAAAATAATTTAAAAACAAAAATAAAAAACAAGCTGAAAAAAATAAAAAAAATAAGAAAATTGGCTGGTTTAAGAATAAAGGCTGATGTACCGCATCCCTTTTCTCTGATAGCGCTACAGATGGTGTGATAATAAACATGTCTTCTTGATCAATTATGGCTTTTTGGTTCATTGAAGTCTCTAGCTCTTTTGATATATAAAATACTAGAGACAATTATTCATTTTTTGAAAAAGAAACTCAATTTTCCTCTTGAGAAAACTAATTTTTTCTCTCGAGAAAAAATAATGTTGCCTAAGATTCTTTGTGTGCGAGCGCCGTGTCATTTAGTTCATCAGTGTGCTTTTTTCAACCAAACACTTTTTTTAAATCAAATTATTCCTCACTTCCTCTCTTTTTTCTTTTGCTCTTTCATTCTGTCAAGGATCTTTCTCGTTTCAGAAGAAGGACGTCTAAAGGTCAAACAATAATTCGCTTACCGTTTAATTAGTAATTCTTGAACTGCCCTAGCCTTTCTACTCGTCCCTCATCACTCGCTTAGTATTTTTCTTTCTTGATTGCCCACATCCCTCTCGAGACGGAAAAAGTGCGAAAAACCCTAAGGAGCTTTCATAGTTTTCAAAACTGGCCCACGAAAGACATTTCTTTGTCGATCTCTGACGAGCCACGCTCTCGCACTCGATCACCTTTTCTTTTGATGATGCCTGTGACTTTTACCAGTTTCAAGAAAAACTACCTTGGACGGCTCTTTTGTTCAAGAAGTACCACGTATATTTTCTGCCAACGCCAAAACATTTAAAAAGGCATGAAGCGACTTGAGGAACATCCTCAAGAACCCGAACCAATCCCTGGATTTCAGTTCCTAACTTGCTCCGTCACAAAATACGATGTAAATGTATTATTGGAAAGCGCTCCTGGCGGGCGCGTAGGTAACGCCTATTACGTTCAGTAAAGACAAACTTAGGCGTTGGGAACACGCAGCCTCAAGATTTGAGTAGGAGTTGTTAACTGGCATACCTTCCAAGCAGAGACTATCATTAATTCCAGGCCTTTAACAAACCCCCTCTAAAATTCGCTACTGCTAATAATACCAATTATTGTACTGCTCCAGTCATTTCTTTGCTGGGTGTTCCACAGGGCTCAGTTCGTTGGCCCGCTACTCTTTCTATTTATTAATGACTTGCGGTGAACTTGTCTTCTTTGCCTTTGCTGAAAAATTGCGTAATACACCGAAAATAACCTACACATCTAACATACAGTTGTAATCGACCTTCATCAGCATATCACTGTGATGTAACCAGTGGATAATGAATCTGAGTAATTGATAAATGTAAATCGGTAAGAGAGTGGTCAATGCGCTCAATCGGTATATTTACCTTCTTAAGAGCAATCCTCTCGCTTCAGTGTCTGCTTTTTCTTCAAATAGCTTGGGGTTCATATATCGCAAACTCATTTAGAAGATCTGTTGTCGTAATTAGTAGTGCTAATGCATGTTGTGATAGCTAAAAAGAAAATGTTGCCCGTCTTCACTAAAATTAAGCACGTACAAACGTTAATCTATCCAAAATTAGAATATGCCACTGCCAGGGACTGCCCACTCGTCACCAATCGCTCTTATTCAATCCATTCAAAGCCGCTCAGCTCGTTTCATATTGGACAAACTACTTCATCGCACTGCCAGCGTTTCCTCACGATGAAAACACTTTAAATCTGTTTGCTGCTAACTCACCACCGAAAAATCTCTCGTCATTCTTTTGGTTAAAATATATCATCAAAACGTTACCCCTCGTCATAAACTGATTACTCCACCATTCTACATATCTTGCCCGCATTGACCGTAGCCATAAGGTTGGGATTCAAATTTTAAGACTTAATTATTTCAATATTTTCTATGCCTCAAACATCGATAGACTGAAATATTCGCTCCGATCGCTACATCAGGGATATTGTTTTGTTTAAACATATATTAATAATGTTCACTTTATAGTTAATATTTACAGCCTTCCATTCCCTCAATGTGGTTACCTGAGGGTATTTAAAATAACAATAACAAATACGTCAGATCCGAAGTTGACGAACCCGCCACCTTTTGCCAAGCTACTTTCTGTAAGACAAAGTTGACTGTTCTGCCAGAAATAATGCATCTTCTGCACGAACGAGCTTTCCAGCGCCCCTCACGCACCGGCAAACGATTAAAAGTCATTACCGACAATTATGCTGGTGGACTACTTGACAAGATGGAGAAAAATAATATAGATTGGTAATGGCATGATCTGCCCAACAATGCCTAAATATCAAGTCCATGAAATCTGAAGATGAGCGATCGTACTGCATTCCCTCCTCGAAATAAAACGTCGAAATTCTCAACAAAAGGCGTCTGTCAAAGATCAAAGATAATTCTAGATGAACCGGCTCTGTTGTAGCACAGGTACGCAGACTATAAAAATGCCTTGCACCGTTCATCTCTTCGTTCTGAAAGTATTTGTATGCAGCGGTTCTGAAAACTTACCCTAGTTACCTCGAAGGGTTGTGCCTTTGTTGTCATCCGCTTTGTTGAGCGAATGAAACTTGAGCAGGTTTAGTGTTGAACCTAGACACTTATGGCGGTTCCAGAATCTGTTGTGTACATACGTTGACACACTTTCACGGTCCAACTGGTTACATTCATGACAATCAGTTTTAGAAATACTTGTCGTTTGGTAGATGATGCGAACATGGAGTGATGTAGTTGTCCCTTTTACAAGCGCCACCGCATGTTACGTAACTGGGGAAACGGAGGAATGGTTGCCTCCCTTCCGTCGGCAACAGACAGAAAAATAGTTTTTCCTCCATTTCTCCCCTCCCCTCCTCTTTTCGAGTGTAGATAACCGGTGTATATCCCTTTCGTCGCTACGTGCCTTTGTTTCGGCCTCTCGGCAATTTCTGCAGTTGAGCGTCATTAGTGAGCATTTTCGCCTACGCCTGCATCGTTCATGATGACCTTAAAGTTTCTGTACAGTTTGGTTGCTTCTTCCACTCTGCAATCACCAGGAGGTCACCACTAGGCATGAGCTCTGTTACATCTTAGCAATGACCTCTGATCACTAATGACGTTATTCAGGTATTGAAGAAGAGATCCGCACCCTTTGCGTGAGATAGTACAAAATCACCACCCTCGACTTTGTAGTGGTAAACTCTTCTTTAATAATTTCTCGGATTGGCATGTAACGTTGTTTTATGATGGTGTTGCTGGTCGGCCGGTACTACTTCCGCTTAATTTAGCTTCATGCGCTGGCAGAATTTCTTGCCATAACGCTGAGGTGTACCGTGACTGAAAGCCGTTTGAGGAGACGATGCAAGAGAGCTGGCATGCCTGTTGATTATCATTCAACGACTCGAAACAGTCTTTTTCCCGGTCAATGCTACCTTGGCGTTTTTCTCACCAACTTTGACAATGGTCTTGTCAAAATACCCATGCGACATTCAGCTGGTCGTCGGACGCTCCCATATCCGTGATTCATGCACCCCACCAATCTTAAAGAGACTGCAGCCAATAGCCACGCTACAAGCTCAAGAGCTTAGGCACGTTGCCGTTGCTCCTCGGCAGAACAAGCGCTCGCGCTGGAAATGTAGCAACCAGGTTATGAGCACGGGCTATGCGCTTGCAGCTACAGAAACCAGCTGGCGATGAACGGTATATGAAGGTACCAAAAGGCATTGAGAAAGTTTGGTGGTTTCTTCCTCGTCGGTCATTGTTTATGTCCAGAGGACATACACCATCAGTATTGATTTTAATGGCAATATTTTGAATCGAGAGTCTTTAGCGTCCATCTCACCTTTAGTGTTAATGGCCACAAAGCCGTCGTTTTCCTTGGTTTCATGATTTTCCTGCAGAGACATTTTCATATTTGATCTGATCCGATGAGGCACACTTATTCCATATGTTGCTGTACACCAAACTACACCATGCCACCACAGGACAGCCTTTTGATCACGCAAAAGGCGTACCATGTAGTCAGTTGCTATCAAGGCAGCTTTGCCTGGCAAATTACAGGTATGGTATTGCCTAGATTGTGCACCTGCGTCGTTGTATTGGTTTCAAGTTGACCTCAACGTATAGCTATAATTTAATGTCTTTCTTGAGGAGCTTATGAACGTGTTTGTGCTGATTGGTCTTTTCTTAAGATTCTGTACTTAGGTTGCAACATTAGTGATGAATGACGATACGTCTTCATCAAGATGCCTCTGATGTACTTA
>JAZHYW010013731.1:0-45076 GCA_037355805.1 Ixodes ricinus | reverse complement strand
TTTTTAGATTTGAGTTTGAGCATGTTTCTTTTATTGAGAACATGGGCCTAAAGTATCAATGTGCTGATTTTTGTCATCTCTGTCCGCTCCATTTCATTTTATGATGTACCGCGGAAAGGCTACAGGCACAAGCTTCTTGCTTTAGGGCGAACCTTGACGGCACAAGGTCTAGCGCAGCAAGAGCAGCTGTTCGCTCTTGAGCTTGCTCTTCTATCCTTCGCTGCAGTACAACATGACGTGAAACAGAGTAGCTGTCAAGCACCAACGAGCATACTGCGCGGTGTAGCTACACGTGCTGCGCGTACTGCCATCTACAGTGGCAAGTTTGTAAAAGCAAAGATCTTAAACAAATGGCACGTTGTATGCACGTTTGCCAACATCGTATTTTAGTTATTTAACTTGAATCGTTTGTACAAATAAAGCTAGCGCATGCAGAACATGTATATGTACAGAATTTCACAAGTTGACTTCACGCATAAAATGTTTTAGATTCAAGTTTGGGAGTGTTTGGACAAGCCGAAGCAGGCTTGTTCAAATAGTGGTTCAAATCGAACGGCGCATAGTTGCTCCTTGCTTTACTGCAAAGAAAGCCAGAACATTGTGACTTGCGAAGGCTAGAAATGATGCAGCACTATCCTAACAAAACCGCTAATCGTGCAAGCCTGCAATTGAGGGGCTACGTTATCAGTGGTACAAGTACATTTGTACCATTCGTGATATTCACGGTCCCAGATATTAAACTTATGCATGTGGCACTTTACTTTCGGTGTTAGGGAACACTGTACACCTATTTACTCGAAGTTCAGACACTACATTGACCTTGACATGCACAGGTAAAATTATTGAGGGACTTTTTGCCGAGCTCTGCATTTGCACTTGTACCCCTATTGCACATAGCCCCCCAATTAAGATCAGCTGCCTCTCTAAAGGCTATTGCAGAACATATTCTTTGCGTATGTTGCGCATTCTCAAAGTATGATGCTGTTTAAGTTATTTTGGCTGAATTGTTTAATTTTTTTCATTGCTTTCTGACAATATTGTTTGGACCATAATTCTGGGTAGCTATGCGAAGTACTGTGCTGCAATAAATATCTTAGCTGTACTTTAATCTGTGTCGCTGTGTCTTTATACAACCTTCTTTTACGTCTAAATATGAATGCGAAACAGTGGCGGTTTAATGGCAGTAATTGAAGTTATTCTTCGGATGACCTTTGGGTTCTTAATGTTGAGGGCTGTTGCACACTGGGCGGTATGTTTATGGTTAACAGCCATTGTGGCAACCACTTTCTTGGTCATTGAATCTTTGCCAAGTGTGAGTTGCCAAGGGTCTTTGGCAATTCACACTTGGCAACACATTTATATTGTGTTGACTTGTCATAAACATCAGCAGGCAACGGCCGCATCCTTGAAGCAGAGTCCTTTGTAAGCTATTGCAACAGAGAGGACGATGAAAGGAACTCACGTGGCTAGTTGGTTACTGCTTATCATATTGTACTCCTCCCAAAACACAAACAAGATGAAAGAAGAGGTGGTAAGGACAAGGCGCGTACTATGTCCTGTCTATCTTCTTTCATCTCGTTAGCGTTTTAAGCGTAGTAAAATGTGCGGTACAATAGCCAACTAGCACATGGCATAATGCGTGTCCGGCCTGTTTGTTTTGTTCAAGGGCCTTTTTCAAAAGGCTTATGCACATACTCAGTGCTATGCACACAGTCAAGATCGTTGTGAACATGGCGCAGTGCTTAAAAAACCCCTGAAAATAAAAAAATAAAAAAAATTTATTAATCCAATAGGACACCCGTGTCAAAAAAAAATTTACGCGAAAAAAAACATTTCTTTTAGTAATATTGACAGCGCGAGACGCGATTTAGTCGGTAGTCACCTCCTTTCCCCTTGTTTTCTCTCTCTGCATTTCGGGCGCGTGGAGGAGATGTGGATCGGCTTCGCCTTCACGTTGAGGTGAAAAGAGCGGACGACCGAGATGGTTATTCCGGAATGATCCGTGACGTCAAGTACTTTGCGCGCAGAATTTCAAATAAGTCTCTCGCCGTCAATATTGCTCTAAAAAATTCGCGTAAAATTTATTTTCACACGCATGTCCCAACCAAACTGCTTAAGAACAAAAAATTTTCTTCTTCTTTTTTATTGGTTTTTTAAGCAGAAGAGGGTAGACACAAAGAGTAGAGACACTTTGCCATATTGCAATGCTTGTTCCAATTTCTCCCTTACTGCTTTGTACTGTTACAGCATTGTGACAGATGAGACTGATTGTCCTGCGCAAGTGGTGATCAGCAGGTACATAGCAGTTTAAAAGAA
Organism: Ixodes ricinus; assembly: GCA_037355805.1. Lineage (NCBI taxonomy): Eukaryota > Metazoa > Arthropoda > Arachnida > Ixodida > Ixodidae > Ixodes > Ixodes ricinus. Next base: position 42,760 of record JAZHYW010013731.1, on the reverse strand, counting down.
AAAAATGTCTATGACAGACTACGTTGAACCAAGGTCTTCTATTTATTTATTTATTTATTTTACCCTCAGGGCCAGGGGCATTACAGAGGGGAGTGGTAGAAAATAAACAAAAGAAACAACATGGAACAACAGTAGAACAAAATTTGGATAATGGGGAAATTATTGGTTATTATTGGTTCACATCTCTAGAAATGGAGTATGCTCACCATTGGGATTACCAGACGTCTGGCTGGGCTCCTCAAAGCTGACCTGAGGAACCACGTTTGTCACCGATGGAGGGGATGTATCAGATGTAGAACGGCAGGGCACTTGTACAACAAAAGTAAAATAGACGTTACGTGTTGAGACCGTGATTTCTATCTGCGCTTTTACAACGACAGTGGTCCACACTGTAGGTGATATAATTAGGCGTTGCAGTACGACTGCAAGCCTGGTGTATTTAATTTGGATCAGGCAGTAGTGATACATGGCCATACTCCTGTAGAATGCTCATCCAAATCGAACCGCGCAGGAATGAGGATTGTACCAGTGAGCAGTCCCTGGATGCATCACGAAGTTTCACTACACATGCACTGAACTGCAGTGTACTAACACACTCGGCCACCAATCAATACCCTCCAGACTGCTGTACTTGGTTTCTAGTAGAGTGCAAGCCTGAGTAATTAATATTTTTATGCAACATGACCATATAAGTTATATTGTAAAAGTGTATTGGAACGCTTGCCCAGCCTCTGAGTTCGTGGCTTGCTGCTAGGCTTCATGGGCCGGTGAGTAAACTATGGTGGAGAAGCATTCGGTTTGAGTTTTCTCAAGCCGTCGGCTCTGTGCTGCTAGAACTGGTCACTCGTGAAGTGGTCCTATAAAGACAATCATTGGCCCAAAGCAAGAGCGTAAGCAAAAATGAATATATATTTAGCCTCAGGGCTCTTTTATGTATCATATATAGAGAATTGAAAAATAAACACACAGGACATGACAAGGTTCAAAAAAGTTTAGCAGCCCCATTGTATGCTGATACGCACGACTATTTTTTTTTAAATTTCACCTATAGGAAACAATTACAATGATATCATAATTGCATGTTATCACACAGCTGACATTCTTATGACAGTATATTTATCAACAAGTTGAGACATATAATTTTCAGTGAAAGCCATATTATGTGTCGGCATTTCATTCATGATTCATTGAAGTAAGTAGGGAGTTTTTTAAATGCTTGTATATGAACAAACGTGGCAGTTTTTGTGTTAGCATCCTTGAAACCCATAGATATTTGAGTGGCGTGTACACAGGGGCGGATTCAGAGGGGGGTCAGGATGTCCTGACCCCCTCTTGATTTCTGCATGTGTAAAATTTAGGGCGTAAAACGAAGAAGAAGGGGAGGGGGTTCCTAAACATATGGTACGCTGACCAACACCTGACCCCCCCCCCCTCAGGAAGTTCCTGCATCCGCCCCTGCATGTACAGCATGTTCTTGGTGATAAGGTGAATCATTATACTGAACCTCGCGGACATGTCACTACCCAGGAACCATTTTGAGCGTGCGGCTACCGCATCATTTGATTCGGCACTTTCCTTATATTCAGAGCATTAAGATGGTGATTACAACTGGGTAGATTCACGTTATTTTTAGGAGGCTGCCACTTTTGTTTTTATCATAGTATGCGGTGCCGATTTCGGAACAACTCAACACTGCAACGTCAAGTGAACCCTCATTCAACTGTAATAATACTCACTTCGCAAAGCCTCGAATTTGGCGTCGGCGCAAATCCAACCCTGCTTATCCGTCGTTTTCTTGTCCCTTGTCCCGATAGGAATCAACAGCAGTGTCTTGCCACGTCCAGAGCGAGTCGTGCACGCTATAGAGCAGCAGCTCGGCATCGCGACTTCGCGAATACGCGCCGAGGAAGCGCGCCACAAATGCGCGCCAAGTGTTGCAGGTGAAATCACTGTCGATTAGAATGTCTTAAACAATGCAAAGGGTGCGTAACTAAACAATTTTCAGACGTCCAGACTGCAGTCAAATTTTTATTTTCGTATAGTACTGAATATTATCCAGCGCTTTATAGTTGCGCTATTGAGCTCTGTATTTTACGTGGCGACATTCCGCCCGAAGCGCCCCAAAGCCAGCGTGGAGCGTCGTCGTCTGTGGCAATGTTTTCTAGGCCAGAAATGGCGGCACGTCGGCTGTGGCCAATAGGAGCGCGCGCGGAACGATCGGTCAGTGGCGGTACTTGGGTAGAATCAACGCCTCCTGGTAGAATATATTATAATAGCGCCATCTGAACCTCTAGCGTACAATTATAATAACTCTAAGGGGTGCCACCGACGGGCTCTCGATCCACGAAACAGCCTACTATACACTAGAGATCAGTGCTCTCAAGGAGCGCGACGCTGACAGGCAGGCGGCGCCAAGACACACGCGTCTGCCGCTTGGCGGCGACTCTTGTCGTGCTTCGGCGTGTTTGCCGCTTGGGGCGGGGATACACTCATGATGACGTTATGCGGCAAGCCTTGTCTTCTCGGAGGTATTGGCTACTCGCTCTGCCGCACCCAGACACCACACACAATCACACTGCACAGAGCGTATTTCCGATACACTTAGCAAATAAGCTTTCTCGCTTAACGTCACGCTGTCATGTGACGTCACGTGTCGCGGCCACCCGAAGCACAACCGGGGATCCGATGCGAAGCCTCGCCTATAACCGCTGTAGCCGCGTAAAAGAAGGGCGCGCGAGTATTCATCTAAACTCGCGTATAACGACGTCCCGGCGTAACTGGACGTGAAACGGCCAATCGTGTATACAGGGTGTCACAAAAAAAAATTTTTACATGGTTTTTTATTACCGCAAAACTAATATAGGCATCGCCAAACGCTCATTCTCCGCCCAAAGGTAGTGCTAGAGGTCACAGCCAGATGCCAAAGCTTCATCCCGATCCGATAAATTATTCAAAAGTTGTAAGTGATTTTCTGAAAAGTTCAATGGGAGAATGGCGGCCGACGGAGTTTTCGAAACACATGGGGCTCTATGACACCAGAAATTAAAAACGGGCGAAAATGGGCTCCATTTTCCCGTTGAAATTTTCATAAAATCACTTATAACTTTTTGAATAAGGTATCGGATCGGGCTGAGACTTTGGCATCTGGTTCTGACCTCTAGCGCTACCTTTGGACGGAGAATGAGCATTCGGCGATGTCTAGTTTATTTTTGCGGTAAAAAAAAGCCTTATAAAATTTCTTTTGTGACACCCTGTAGTATGACCACGCGGCGTCAAATTCGAGAAATGCCACAGCCGCCGTTCGTTTGCCTTCGCGAGAGCTTCCAAACAAGTCGTGGGATGGTGCACCATAGCGCGATATTTGGGAAGCAACAGGAGCACGCTTCTTGTGTTTCTGAATCGCTCGATCGGTGCAGGGGTCAAACAAAGGAAGGCCGATCGCCCCGAAAACAACCCCCTCACCGGCGACGGTAAACACTGCCTGGAAACGATTGCCGATGGCAGCCGCCTTTTCGAACGACCCCCTTCCTCCCGCACAAATGACGGAACTGCCGCCTCGTGTTTGAATACGATGACAAAATGAGAGATGTCGACTGGCGCCGTCGCAATACCGCTTTTCCGAGACGTGGGATAAGAGAGGAGAGAGAGAGCGAGAGAGAAAATAAAACAAAACTTGTCCCAAATCGGAAGACCGTTTCACTAGATATGTCAACCGGCGCGTTGGGAAGAAATGCCACCCTTTTCGGTGCCGTGAAACGTCTTCTCGCCACTAAAAATACCTTTCGATGGCCGAACGTGTGCGCGAGAAAGGCCAGCAGGAGAACGACGTGTCATAGCGGCATCGTGACTGACGGCGTTCTCCCCGCCAGGCGCCATTTCCGGGGAACTCTGGTCGTTCTGTAAACGAGCGATGCTCGAAAACGGCAACCATCAGAAGCTCCGACTGTGTTGCCAACCATTCTACCAGAGAATTTGAAAGTGCGAACTCGGCTACTTGGAGACCGGACGAGACACGGGTCGCGTTGCTCCGCGGTGCGTCAGAATGAGATTCTTTTTACGCTTTCCTGTCTGCCATTGTGACGCGGTTCCGGTGGTGGCCGCCCGTTATCAGGCCGGGGCCTCTTCCTATTTACGCTGTCCCAAGTGCCCTCTATACTCCACTCACCCCTAAGCTGACAGTGCGGTAGAAGCTACGTGCTCGGTCGGACCAGAGACACGTCTGTTTTCACCACGCGATCACGCTCTCGCCCACATACCAACGCGAAGAGAGTGAGGTCAGATGACGAAATGCAGGCGGTTGATTGGTGCGGCGAGTGCCTGTCCTGCGCCGCACTGTCAGTTTAGAGGCCCCGGGACGTCGCGTTTCCTGGTCACGGTTCGCTCGAAACAAATTGCGGTCGGCTCAACTTTGAACCGCTAAGCGGCGTGCTTACACTTCCGTAATTTGTGGACAATGCGCGAATATCTGGCGTATAACACTAACACCTGCAACGACTTTCGTGTATGCGTCATCATCGAATACGCGCGGAGGTAGTAGAAGCCCGAGATGGGGATGAGTGTGTTCGGGCAAAGCAAAGACAATGCGAATTTATTGCAAGAAACTTACATTGGCTCGAATTAGCTTATATGCCAACTCCGAGGCGCCGAAGCAGGTGTCTTCAATACGCGATAGCTCCTATTATTTGGTTTAAAATACAAATTGCAGTACTTACAAATGTGTCGCTCGGTCACAAACTTAATAGTTCCCATGGCCATATGTTTAGAATGTCTCACAGACAAAAAAGAGATTATTAAATGAAAGAGAGAAAAAAAACTTTTCCCTTTTTTTTAACTAAGGGTAAAACGTTATTAGACGCTTTTGATCCTTTCTTTTATGGCTTTCGCGTTTTTGAAAAAAGGCCCTTCTGTAGAAACTATTTCTTAAAAAGCACATTTTTATTATTAAACGCTTACAAACGTTTCCGCTACACAAACTACAATAAAAGTTTCTATCCACCTAAAGCATAGCAGTAGCGGAGAAAAGCTCACCGTAAATATGCTCACCGGAGGTACGCTCACCGAAGGAAGGCTTACCTGAAAACTGTTTGCCTTGCTCCGGTGGAAATCTCACTGCAAAACCGCAAGCGTACCACTCCTCTAAAATCACTTTGCATACAAATTGAATTCAATGTGTGCTTTTCCCTTGGTCTGTCAAAAGACTGGTGAGCCTTTTTTCTGGTGAGCTTGCCTCTTCACGCGGCCGGTAGAGATCCCACACTTCATGTCTCATGTGCCCCTTTCACCATTGTAACATTTATAAGGTGGCCGCAGTGCCACGACGGCAAAAACCGCTAACTTTTTTGTAAATTGAGTTCTAAATAAAACGAAGCAGGCAAAAATACGGTGTAAAAAATATACTACATTAGAAATTATAACGACGCGTAAAGGGTAAGCGCCCAGCGAACGTCTAAGGGAAGGTTTCAATAAAAGCAGTCGTTGGTCACAACAAAAATTTCCAAAAATCTGTGTTTTATTTTTTGGGGTTTTAACCAATTTTGTATTTTTGACACAGACGGATCTTTTGAGGTGTTTTGCGGTTAAAACCAGAAAATATTCCGCCTAGAATACGTAAAGACAGTAGTATAATTATAGTTACCGCTTTCTCTCAGTTTAATGTTTACCTGCGCCCAACTTCGAATACAAAGGCTCAGAGTTTTAGTCACTTTCGACCGCGGCTGCTGGCCGTCCAAAAGAGAAAGAAGATGCCTCGTACGAGAGCGTGCCATTCCACGGCAAGCTGTGTGAGGACTGAAGATAGCATTGTTTCTGATGGGGTTACCTCTTGATAGATGTAAGTACAACTTGGCTCAATTGGCTCGTACCACTCGGCGAAATATTTTCTCAACGCTGCTACGAGTCTGAACGATAATTGCCCTCTCGATCAATATGGTAGCCGGATCCTTAATCAAGGCGGGCGCTGGAACATATGCTTAGCAGATTAGGGTAAATATAATAGACAAAAGTGCTCATTCATTAGTCTTTGTTTACGCTACGTTAACGCCGACGCCAAGACATGATTGCACGTACAACCGCACATCTCGATCTCACCTTCATCGGCCAAATGTGAATGAGACAATATCGCATACGTAATGGTAAAGTAAACACAATTTTTATGTGTCTTTACAGTAAATAGCATTTTAGTGAGTACACACAATACCGAGGTGCCATCATAAAACTCCGGCAACGAACCTTTTTTCCAGTAACCCTCCGCGAATGGGCCTACTCTCGCTCCCAGTGCGTTGCTACCATTACTATGGGGCACCTACTCCGTGGAGGAAGTAACAACTGTGCAGTCAACGTTAGTTACAGTCGTGTTGTGATCATGTTTATCTTGTTTCTCTGTAGTGCGCCGGGGTTGCGCGGCTGGTTTGATGCGGTCTATATTGTACAGCCTCATCAGTAACCCGGCGAATGATCGGAGTGGCAGCTTTTCTTGTTCAACTACCCTCGAGAAGCGCCGTCTAATGATCGTAGGCCTGTTCTTCAGTTGCTTGCTCATATCGAAGGGCAAAAGGAAACTACTTGTTTTCTGCTGCGCTCCATGTCGCCCAAGTTCCACGTCAGTCAACGAAAGATATTGCTCCCGGTAGCTTGTCTGGTGAAGGTTTGGCCTGACAGACCGTGCTCGAATATGCAACGGGGTGATGGAGGGGGGAGGGGAGGGGGGATGAACCGACGATACTGAGTTTAGCTTTTGAGACATCCTTAACGAAGAAGGGAGCGGCGAGGAAACATTTCCGGTTTGCTAGACCGCGGATGCTACGAGTAATCGGAGCCAATCCAGGGACGTGTGAGTGTCATGTGACCTTGGAGAGGGGCACAGCATATGGAAAGCATATCACGGGCTCCCTCCACAGAGCGGGATTGGCTAGGATAGCTCGTAGTCTCCGCTGCTCCGGACGTAGGGTGAAACAGAATATAATGGACATTTTTCACAAGGGTGCTGCCATCTTAGATATCGTCACTTCCAGTAAGGGCGAAAACACTGTTTTGTCGTCGCCACGCCAACGATACATTCAGGATATAAGCGTAGCCGTTAGCCATTCTCGTTTTGCCTCCCCTCTCTTTTTTTCTGTTTTTAGGCTGAAATATTTTATAATGTTTCTTCTATATATATATATATATATTACTATTTGCGGGTTTAAGTGTTTTATTACTTTGCGTCGCTCATATCCGATATGCCTACCAATTGTCTGGGCACGAGAGTAAACGAAAAAAGATGTACATCCTTCATCAGTCATTGTCGTTATTGTTTCCAAACGGTTTTCGTTCTTATTTTACACTCGATACTCTAATTTAATATGGTGTAAAAACGACCGCGTTGACAAAAATAATAAAAGTGAGAAAAAATGTCTAATAAATAAATACATCTCTTCACGGTATCGTACGAGATCATTAAAAAAGCGATTAATTTTATTAAAACGACAACATATAATATTGCGTGGTTATTAGCACGTGCATATGAAAAAGTCTTGAGAAAAAAGAACCCGACGTAGTAGCGGGTGGCGAAGCAAATGGCAGTAATAGAAATGAAGGAAGAGATTACTAACTACTTATAACAGAGCACAGAGAGTGCAATTGTTTGTTTAGTTAGTTTGGGGTTCCCTTCTCCTTTAGTTCTCGGAAAAACCGCTCGATGGCGCTCGTTAGTGGAAAAAGGTATATTGCTTAATATATAATAATATAGCCAGAAAATGATATAGCCTTGGTAATATAGCCTAGAAAAATTATTAGTTGAAACTAAGGAATATGCGTAATGTGACCACACAAAAACGCCGAATTGGAAGGACTTGGCGTCGTCCTAATATATCTCAATCTTTTTAGGAGCGTGCCCGGCTCGGGCAGTGCGGCCATGGGACTGGGCTAAAGGCTCCAGGCCGACCTGGCAACGACTAGAGGACGGTGAGAAGCTGTCAGTTCCTGGTAGATACGAACGTGTAAGAGACAGAATCAAAGAACAGAGGACGCCTTTCTCGCTCTGGCCCGTGTCATTATGTTCATCTGCTACACTGTCACTGTGGTAGGCATTCCACGATTGGCCAAGCGTTCACTCTGACGGCTTCCGTTGGGTTAAATTCACTTTCATCGACGGAAATATAAGCACTAGCCTAACTGTCAACGTCAACCGTGTTGGTATAAGAATAGGATGACTGTAAGCTTCCACGTGTTTTTTACACACACCTCCAAACTTGTCGTTCGCAACGAACAGTAAGTGGCCCGGATCAGAACTCGTGACGACACGGATAGGCAAATCCCAAGGTTACTACCCCCTTACTCATTTCAGTCCGCCTCCCATAAAGCCCAGGATAGAGGGGCTTTAGCCTCCTGCAGAGCCGTGCCTCCCGTCGTTTGAAGCTTCATCTAGATTTTCGTTTCAAAACTCTGTGTTTTATACAGTACGGTGAATCGCCATCTTGATGCTGTGCTTCGAAACGTACGCATTCCATAGAATACACTGCAGTTACCATAGCAGCCGTCTGTCGCGTCGAACTAGGAGAGGCGAGCCGTGGGGAGAGGAGGAAGGGTGCGGTTCTGGTCGTGCAAGCAGCCTCTATGAGCAGTTCCGTAACTGAACCCTGACGTTACGGATGGCAACCATAAAGGGCGCCTCCGAAACATATCGGCTTAAAGAACCTCTGACACGCCTAAAAAAAATAGTTTTTTTCGTGCTAGGCGTTGAAATGGCATATCAGGACATTACAAAAAAATTGTTTTACTATAGAGTTGAGTAGTTTTTTTTATAAAAAATAGAAATACAAGGCCCAGTTCAAAGTTCCCGCCGTGCACTGTGACGTAACAGTGTATACCGACACCTTGCGGTACAGTGTACCGCAAGGTGTCGGGGCGGTCAGAAGGGAGGCATCGTCGGAAGTCACGTGAGTTGGATCCCTCCTCGTGCTTACCGCAAGCGCGTGTAATATTTTTTTTATTATTTTTGTTATTTTCCGTACCTCCACGAGCAATCCAAGCAGACAAGGTTTCTTTTATTTGCTTTTCATCGCTTAATGTTGATGTGAAGGTAGAAGAAGCGGAGTCAGTGAATTGACGTGATGAACTACAATGCATAGAAGGTGCTGTGTGAGGGACTGTCCCGGTATTTCAGCAACTGAAGAAGAGATCACACTGCATGCATTTCCGATAGACATACATCGGCCGCATGTGTACCTAGTACACAAGTTCTACTCATGTTCTAGACAAAACACGTACTTTATGCTCGAAGTTTACTTGTACTTGGTACACTCACCAGTTCGTATTCTTTAGACGGCCGGCATCTTCAGCCTGGAGAGTATCCGATGATTCAACGACCTCGGTGTCTGAACCTTCAGCAATGCGATCGCGGGCGTGTCGAATGCTAGCAATCCTAATTTCTGCGAGCGTTCTAAATATTTTTTTCAAAACTTGATAGCTTGTTTTGCGTTTAGTATAGCTCTTTATCATCGGACTGACGGCATGCACTCGTACACTGGCTTTTACTCGCAACGCTTTCATCATTGACCTCCATCACGTCGATCCACTGACTCTTCGTCCTCAACTTTTACAGCACGCAAACTAACCAACGGTGCAGCGATAAAGAGCTAGTGGAACTGAAACTTCGTTTTCTACGATCGCTCGTACAAAAAGCAGGATAAAAAAAATTAAAAAAAATCTTAGGCACGGTTGCGGAGAGCACGAGGAGTGAAACTCAAGTGACTTCCGGCGAACCCACTTTTAGTGACGTAGGCCGATGCCTCCCTTCTGACCGCCCCGGCACCTTGCGGTACACTGTTACGTCACAGTGCACGGCGGGAACTTTGAATTGGTCTTCGTATTTCTATTTTTTATAAAAAACTACGCCACTATATAGTGAAACAATTTTTTTGCAATGTCCTGATACGCCATTTCAACGCCTCGCATGAAAACAAAAATTTTTTTCGGCGTGTCAGAGGTTTTTAAGACCTTTGGTGCTTTTTTGTTTAAGAGTAGCGTCAAATGTGCCACTGCACGAGGCGCATGCATGCCTCGTGCGGCCCTTGGAAGCAAATGGCGGCTATGCACTGGAATGAGCGTTCCTTTAAAGCGAATAGCGGCGGAGCGCTTGCTCGTGACACGTATGTTGCGCGTTCCCACAACAATGGTTGGCGTTACTTGTAAGAAATTCCAATCACCGCTGCCGCAATGCATCGAGGGAAATGTAGTCTTTCTGCACGTGCGACAACCTGACTGGAGCTCTGCGCATACAGAACATGAGGCGGCACGAGCCGTCTCTTGCACCGCTGCCTGTCTCCTGCGAACTAAAGTTATGGCGGCGTCGCGCATACGCCCAGCACTTGGTGAGATCGGTCTTTTTTATCAAGGGGCTTTATCCGAGATTAAAGCCCCTTAATAAATTTCAAGCATCACGTTTCTTACCAGTACTACAATGCATGTGCCACGAGCGCGGATGCTCCACAGCGATTCGCTATCTAGGGCCGCCTACTTCAGTAGTGCGCCGCCATTTGCTTCACAGGACTGCACGAGGCATGCGCCTCGTCTACTGGCGAATTTGACGCTACTTGTAAGACAAACACATCAAGAGACTTTTATGTCGGCGCTCATAGGTAGTATTCACTGGCTACCATAGCCGTGCGCTCTGTGCTTCAGCGCGCGCTCACAGCGAGCGTACGCCAGACTGATACCGCACCGACAGAAGCTTTGTCTATGGCAGACGATAAGTTTCTCTGCCCGCAGCTCATTATCCTCGTCCCACTAGACTAGAGCGACAAACACCAATTTTTGTCTGGCAACAAGGTAAAGTTGTGGGTTGTTGATATTGTCTCACTGTAGCTACGAACAGGACCGATAAACGCCTGTGTGCCGAAAATTGAATTACCTTAGTTTTGCTGTGTTTGTCGCCGGGTATTTGGCCCATCAAGCAAAGCGGGATCGTCGCCCGACTCGGTGTGGTGGTGTATCTCGCCATGTTTTGTCGCCTTCAGTTCATCCGGCGCAACAATTGCCGTGTCGGTATCTTTGGCGTCATGTTCGTTAGGTGGGACGGGGGACTCCGACAAACAGGTAGTCTGTAGGTGTCGTCTGTTTCTCGTCTACGCTGGTACCTGTCGGTCGTTGCTGTTCCTCGCTCCAGACGCAGCCGATGCTACAAGCGCGAGCTCCGGGCTTCCAGCGTCCCTGCCAAGCACGCGCGCTCGTGCACTACAGGCACTGTTCAGGGCCACACGCTCGTGCTTGTAGCATCGGCTGTGTCTGGACCCAAGATGAAACGAAGTATAGGCTCTATGACAGCTTGTGAATGCTTTTGTTGGCGACGAGATACTTCGGAGGCGCCCCTTACGGTTTCTGCCCGCGACCTCATGACCAAAATCATGACACGATTATAATTTTCGAACGACAAGTTAGATGGTGTTATTAAAAGGCACAGTGAAGGCCATAGAGACATCGCCTTCTTCAACCAACAACGTCGAAGTTGTCATTCTTTCAATATTGTTATTTCCATCGATGAAAGCCTAATTTGTCACTGACTTTTTGGCCAACAATAAAACTCCGACCACAGCGACGTTTTAACACCATCCTAAGGTTTACAAAATTAGAGCCCAACATGTGATCATCATTGCCCAGCGCGCGCGAGTGCATTGCTTTGGAAACCGAGCAATGCAAGCGCCATATACACGGACACTAAAACTCATCGGTGTCATTTGTAGTGTTAGTGCACACGACGCGTGGTTTGCTCGCTTCCCGAAGCGACGAACGTGCGCGTATTAGGGCTGTGGAGATCACTTACTGGTATATAAATATGTAAACATTGGAAAGGTGTACAGTTGGAAACAACGTTTTGTGACTATGCAGTCAAAGGTATACCGACGCGCGTGTTTAAGTGCGGATGAAACCTCTTTAAAAAAACATCGAGGCAGAAAAACAGAAAAAAAAAGGATCACAACACACAGCTACGGTTTATTCGCCAGCTACATGTTTAATATATTCACCTCCTTGCCACTTGTATACACCACTTCCTTCTGACGATGCCCAACGATCGATCTCTACACATATCGCCAATTCACACTTAGATTTGATAATCCTGCGTTTTTAAGCGCAGGATTATTGCACCTGTGTGTGAAGTGGCGCGATGTGTGGGGATTGATAGTTGGGTTACCCTCCGTCTGGGGTAAGCGGTATACACAAGTGGCGAAAAGGAAAAGCTATTTGACGTGTGGCTGGCAAATGAACTGTATAGCTGTGTTTGAGACACTGTGTGTGGTGCCCCCTTTTTTCTGGTTTCCTCAGTCTCTAGTTTTTTCAAAGATGAATTGTCACCTGCTTACCAAAGCTTTGAGTAGTTTATCAGATAAAACCTAGGCACGCGCACTGTTCCTCTCGCCAGAAATGCCACAAAACGTTATTCCCGTTACGGACTGTTCCAGAAACGGACTTCTGCTCAGTGCCATAATCAGCGTTTGTGCGTATGGTGCAAACTTTGTTCGCTTTCCGAAAAGACAAACATGCGCGTGTGGGCTGTAAAAATGGGACACTGGGTTGTGATATTGCAAACATTGGAACGGTGCTTGTTTTTTAGCATACAAAACGCACCGAAAATGTATGCAGGCACCTTTCTCCGGCGTTTCCAAGGAGAGCAGGTGTACGCGTGCACAGCTTTATTCGGCGCTCAAGCTGCGCGAGCTGACGCTGTCCCGAACCCTTTGACTGGGTGGCCACAGAAAGTTGTCCGCAAGCCTATGCCTCAAGTTTACAAGCGCGAGCATGCCCCTTTGGCGATCGAAAAATGCCCATTCAAAACGCATTGTGAATGGACGCGACCATAAATGATTTATTTGGAAAAGTCTACGCACTGCTACACAAGAAGACTTCTAGCAGCTACATTTAATACACGGCTTGCATTAACGTCATTACCGCTGGCATTCTGATGACATTGTTGTTATTGAGCATATGCCTTCCGTAGCATACAGTTATCTGCCAATGTTTTTTTTTTAATAAGTACGAATAAACATTAGCATGGTGCAGTGACACCACGTGCAAGCCGAGTATGTGTTCGTGTACTTACCGTGTGCTTCCCTTGTTTGAAAATCTATACGATCCCGTATCACCGACCCGTTTCTATTGCATACATGGTTGGTACGTTTCTTTGAACAGCACAATGGTGCGTCAGATTATAATTATCGAGGCTATTTGAACCACCAATGAAAGATGCCCGATTAATTGTATCTTAAATTTAAACCGCAAAGATGATTAGGAAGTAGGTGCACCCGCAAAAGTGTTAAACTTTTTAACGACAATATGCGAGGTAAGTTTGCAGCTCAGACAAGCTGCATGGTTGAATCGAAATTTTGGTGGTTTACTTGCCAAATCAAAGAAGGATACTTGGAACGCCCCAACGAAGGACTGAGGATTAATTTTGAACAGATAAATGTTTCGACGTTCAATAAAAATCTCGGTTACACGGCGACTTCCCCACAATAAGTCTGTCAGATTGGAAGTCCCTTGACAAACGTTAGCTGCATAGTTGATATGCACCATGGAAACCCATGAGTGAAGGGGAATATCAAGTACCTAAACGCGAGAGAGAAACAAATCCCTTCTCCCAGCGCACCTTGTCGACAGATATGGAGGGCGGGGAGTCGTCCACGAAGCCCGGAGGTTCGCGGCCTTCTTCGGACCCGTCCTCCCGGCAGGCCTCGTACACTCGCGTCGGCGTCTTGGTGGCCGTCCTGCTCTCCCTGGGCGGCCTGCTGCTCATCTGGATGATGTTTGTCGGCGGCTCAAAGAAGGCCACCTCGCCGGACCTCAAGGGGCAGCCCCAGCCGTCCCAGCTGGCGATCAGTCCATCAGGGCCAAAGATCCTTCGGGACCTCAGCATCCGCTGCCTGCATCACCGCCAGAGCCGTGGTACAAGAAGCTGGACGAGCGTCGAGCCACGGATCGCGTGTTCTTCATCACCCGTCCTCAGGCCTCGACGTCAGAAAAGCCCGCCACGTCCAAGGCGGAACCAGAGGACTACGTGCCTCCTCTGAGGACAAACTTTCCCGAAAAGCTGCCTGGCAATGTGGTGCCCATCCACTATGACGTCATGTTCAAGGTGAGCAACGAATAATGCGGTACATTGTGACTTTGGCGTTGCTGCCTACTCGACCACTGTATCACGTCCCATAATGTTGCAGAAAAATGTAACGTGGACTTTCTTCGCGTTTCTACCTTTTAGGATCGCGTCTATGGAGGCATTCACTTGCTTATAGGAGGTTAGGGCTTTATGTTGCTTAGTGTACATATTTTGTCTCGGATTTATTTGTCTTTTGTTTGTTTCCATTTTCTCTGAAGACAACAGCAGATATATATTCAGGTATCTATAGTATATCTTCTGGTTGTAGGTTGTGGCGGAAGGAAAAGTGCGCAATTACATTTTAGTTCACATTAACTGAAGATCATGTTGGTAACATTGACTGGCAGTATAAAGAATAAAACAAACACGGGACAGAGGACGACGACGAAGAAGTGTTCATCGTGCCTCGTCCCGAGTTTATTTTATTCCTTCTGTTGCCAGTACATTTTGGTGCATCCAGAAAACTTTTGGCCTCTTATTTTTCTCCTTGGTCACTTAAACAAATGTGTGCTTACTTTTTTTTTAGTCGATGACACTGTCCTGTGAAGTCAAAACCAAAAAGTGTGTGAAAATTTTTTTTTCGTTTTGATCTTGTTTATTTATTTAGTTCTAATTTGTACCCTTCATACGTTTATATGCTCGTAAAACTCTGAGGTAGGAAAGGAGCGAAATACTATAGTCATGCTGACTGAATGTACGTTCGAAATCTGCGATTGTCTCTGTTGTGTAAAGCCCTCTGGGGAAAGAATACCCTTTGAACGCTTGCGCGTCTCCAGAGGTGATTCAATCTGTGCACAACATATTTTCCGGTAGTTCGAAATTATTTATCGGGCCTCTCCAGCCTAAAAACTGACAATTGTCGGTCTGCGCGCCTCGCACACCTTTACGTAGCTTATAGCTTTAATTACAGCTGATTAATTATCAAAATAACAATAACTAATTTATTGACGCAAATTACAACAGTATTATCACAAATGTGAGACGCTGGCTCAGAAGAAAACGTAGAGACTTTAATTGGGCGAACTTGCGCCAGAAACGAAAAAAAAATTAGCTGGCAGCTCTTGAGAAGGAGGAGGGGAGGGTATGCCCCTCCTCCTCCTCCTTCGTACCCTCCCCTCCTCCTGCAAACCTTCCAATCCTCCTCATCCTTACCCTCCCTCCTCCTCCTCCATATTCTCCCCTCCTCCCATAATTTTTCCGCTAAATTTAGCCCGAAAATTGACGCGACGTGACCTCACCACCAATTCAACCTCAACACAAATTCAATTTCCCGCTAAATTTAGCGGGTGGCTACGCCGATGGCGACGGCGATCGCGACGCCGCTATACGTGGAAACGGGCGCCTAAGAACTCCTCTGTAAAAGAGAAGAACACACGTCGAGAAGGCAGCAGCGAGCGTCGACGACGGCAGCAGCAAGTGACGGTACGTCGGCGTAACCGCTGGCTATCGCGAAAGAGAACCAGTTAATGAATCGGCCTTACTGCGCTCGGCTCTTTATTTACTACGCTCGTAATCTCGAATATTCGACATAGGGGGTTCGGGAAAGAGCTATGGCGAGGCTGACTAGACAAGGTAATTTTGGCCTCCTTATTGTTTTCTCCCGGGAAAAGAGTTTACTCGAATCTTCTAGATGAACGGAGAAGCGTATCTTCTCGATCATACACGCAGCATGACTCCCCACTTTAAAAGCGCATCGCCCCGGTGCAACACAAAACAAAGCAAAATAATGGTGAGTTAAAAAGTTCTCCGGAAAACGGATAGTCCTCAGTGCTACCGAGCGTAGAACGGCTTGAGTCTAACGACGTGAACCACCTCGGGTCGTGGTCGGCGTCGTGATGAGCTTTGCATTCCGTCGGGCACCACTTCACAGTTCAGCTCCCTGAGGCGACGAAGTACCTTGTACGGTCCGAAGTAACGTTTCAACAATTTTTCACTGAGGCTGCGGCGACGAATGGGGGTCCACACCCACACACTGTCTCCGGGCTGGAAGGGAACGTCCCGACGACGAAAGTTGTAGCGGCCAGCGTCGACACGCTGCTGGTCTTGAATCCGGAGTCGGGCGAGCTGGCGGACTTCGTCCTTTTGAGCAACCATCTGGTTTTCGTCGCTCCAATCGTCACCTGGCTCGTGGGGCAGCATCGTGTCCAGCATGGTCGTTACTTTCCGACCATGTACCAGCTGGAAAGGTGTAACTCCAGTGGTCTCTTGAACTGCCGTGTTGTAGGCAAACGTGACGAAGGGTAAGACCTCGTCCCACGTCTGGTGCTCCACGTCAACGTACATGGCGATCATGTCGGCGACGGTCTTGTTTAGCCGTTCTCTCCGAACGTTCGTCTGTGGATGGTACGCCGTCGTTCGACGATGTACTGGTATGGCTGAGCCAGAGGATCTCCTGAGTTAGCCATGCCAAAAACGACGACCCTTGGTCTGTAATCAGTACTTCGGGGGCACCGCTCCTGGGACGATGGCCCTCACGATGAACTTAGCTACTTCCACAGCGGTTCCCCGACGGGAGCGCTTTTGTCTCGGCGTACCTTGTGAGGTAATCTGTCGCGACGATGATACACCAGTTTCCTTGCGTTGATGGTGGGAACGGTTCACGCAAGTCTATTCCGATCTGCTGGAACGGCGTAGTCGGGGGAGTGATAGGCCGCAGGAGTCCTGCCGGCTTCTTCGGTGGTTTCTTGAGTTGTTGGCATTCGCGGCACGATCGGACGTAAAGGTGGACAGTCTTCGGGAGCTTGGGCTAGTAATATTTTTCACGAATCCGTGTAAGTGTTCTCCTGTAGCACAGGTGCCCCGCCGTCGGATCGTCATGGCACGCTTGGAAGACTTCCGCTTGAAGACTCGCAGGGATAACCAGGAGCCACGTTGAGTTGGTGCCACCGAAGCTTTCTTTGTACAGTACGCTTTCTCGAACAGGGAAGGTTCGAACAGGGATCGTGCGAAGACACTTGGACTGCACTCCCTCGTTCATCAGCTCAGGATCGTCTCGTTGAAGTGCCGCCATGTTGTTCACAGTCACCGCGCCGACAAAAACGTCGTCATCGTCGCTGTTGTCGGGACGTTTAGAGGCAAACTCGACTGGTGCCCTCGACAAACAGTCGGTGCCTCTCTGCTTTTGACCAAACTTGTAGACCACACTCAACTCGAATTCTTGAAGTCGAAGACTCCACCGTGCGAGACGTCCTGAAGGATCCTTTAGGCTAGCGAGCCAAGAAAGCGAGTAGTGGTCTGTGGCACCACTAAATGAAATAGAACACACACAGCGCTGCTTCTGTTCTAGGTTTCTTCCTGCTGTCATTTATCTTAGTTGCACTCACCCTTTTAAACTTAAGTTTAATGTTGATCTCTCGACTTTGGATTGTTGGAAATCGCTCGCATAGCGGGGTGAACGTGCAGTTTAAAGCCTTCCAATGTCTTCATACGGTTCGACAAAGTTTTGCGTTAAGTGCCTATGCTTACCTCTTTCTCTGGTGCGTATTAAAAACAGTTTTAATGCCCCAGGTGATGTTGTCTCCTAAAACAGAGAAGCTCGCACTTTTAACGCCACACTGTAGCTTCAATGTGTTTATGTTCGTGTAATGATTTTTACCTTTTTTTGTGAATGTCAATAACCAGGTATAATAAGTTTCCGAGCACCATGCATAGATATATGTTAATACGTTGTAATCTGTCACCCGTAAATTTAGTGTAAGATGGAAGGCCAAATAAATGACGCCTTCATTGGGCAACTTTACACTTTAGGACGTCCACCGCAGCGACCTATATAGTTGACGTTCTACCTTAGCGTTGTTTTCCATTCCTCTCGCCTTTCAAACACTGCAGTTTAACATAATCAAGAAGACATAATTAACCGTGCACTCCATTGACCTTTGCCGACCCAACGCAAGGTACAAGGGTTGCTCAAGGTTGGGCCGGGACATTTATGTCAACAAAGCAAATAAAAAATTCTACAAGCACAAAACTGTATCAGCTTTTTCCAAAATAATCTCCGTACACGTCCAGGGACTCCTGTTATTGCTTTAATAGCTCCCTAATTTTTTTTCTTAGAAATGATTGTTATTAGGGGTCTGCGAATATTCGACATTTCGAATTCGAATCGAATCTATTTCTTATTCGATTCGTATTTGATTCGAGAACTGCATATTCTGAAATTTTCGAATATTCAGTTATGGCCGAATATTCCGTTATGGCCGAATATTTGGGCTATGTACTAATATTCGATCAAATAGTAAATATTCCGCGCGGGGAACATGCCCTGAACACTCAGAGCCTCCTTTACAGCCGTATTTAGTCGCCTTAAATGGCGGTTATGGTAGCCATTTTCCTATAAATCCTTGCCGTTCGTGTTATTCGTAGTAGTGTTTGCTCGGATTCTAACGCGCCCCCAAATCTAACGCGCAGGCAAATTTAGCTCCCAGATATTCAAAAAGTAAATTGCTGCCGATTCTACCACGAAGGTAAAATAATGAAGGTTGAACGCATACCTCATAGAACAGATTTTATGCAACGCATGCCAGCACAAACATAAATAACCTGCACTAGTCACCGTTCTCAGAGACCAACGATGGTTTTTCGTCGTCCACAGAGGTAATCCTTGATTTCTCCTAAGGCGTTTTAAAAGCAGCGTATTTTTTTACGCTTGTGCGAGTGCGCGACCGTCGCCTTTGTGAGAGTCGTCTTCCAAATAACACTGCGAGCTCGTCGGGTCGCTGGCCTTGCGAGGCCGGGCAGTGCCGCTCCGTTATTATATTTTCCCGCCAGCGTGATGGCCTTCCGCTTAATTAAAGACCCCTAGTGGAATTTATTTTGTTGTTCCCTACTAAAACGACAGACACAAGTCCACAGACGCGAGAGAATGCGCGTAATGCAGATACTAAAATAGTGAATGTAAACAAACGGTCACGGTGGCGATGGGGCTAGCCACCTTATACCGAGTATTGCGTTTTTTTTAAGTTTTTTTGTTTCGATTGTAAAGCCAATGTATTTTTGGACACTGATTTTGGCGAAAAAAAGAGCGCGTTAGAATCGTGCAAACGCATGTGTTAGCTCACGTCAAAGCAGTAGTTTTGGTTTTCGTTTTGCCGAGCTGCATTGTGAGTCACATTTATAGCGACCTTATAATATTTGCTGCAGGAGCAAGGGTATTTCTTGCTACAGGAGCAGTTGTCACTGCGAAGAGGGAGCGCTTATGTACTGAACATCTGGAACAATTTATTTTCTAGCATGAAAATTTGCAGTATTGCATTAGCAGCTGATATCTAACTTGTAGCTAGTCAAAAGCAATTTTAACTATTTTCTTTAAAAAAATGTTACAACCAGTTGTTTGCGTGGCAAGATTACAGGCTGCATTTTTACATGCTATCTAGACATGTGCAGTTCTGTACACTCTTAAGTTTGTCAATTCGTATAACTTATCAGTTGTACATTTTGCCTACTTTCATGTACAGTCGACAAGTCATTACTAGTCAAGGTACAATAGCTGTGGTAAAAATTGCATTGTTTATAAGGCTTACTAGTCAGGTAGTTTCATTTATTTGAATTTGTCAACATAATTTTCGGGTTTGAAGGTAATAAACAAAGTATCGGCATATTTTATTTTTTTATTTATTAATGGTACACATATTCGCAACATATTCGACATTCGAAGCTATTTTTTCTGATATTCATATTTGATTCGTATTCGAACTTCTCAATATTCGCACAGCCCTAATTGCGATGCGTGAATGCAGTCGGGCGGTTGATTTGTCGCCCGCTGTCGTCGTCGCCAAGCTGTTGGTACCGTTTGTACACTCTTGTCCGTGACATCGTATGTTCCACATACTGTGCTTGCCATTTTTTTTTAATTTTTTTTTTCAAATTTGAAACCGGTATATTTTTGTTGTTCTTTTTTTATGACATTTGATTATACCCTGCTTCTTCACAGCTACAGACATACTGTTCGCAGCCATGACTGCTGTAACTGCTGCACACGGTGAAATACACAGTTCCGCGAGGGAATATTCAGGAGCTACCCTAACAATCTCCGCAAGTTTCATTATAGTACCCTTGTTCAATATTTTTATTATAAACAAACGCCGAGGACAACCGTGAACGAACCTTGCACAGGCTGTTTTGCTGGTGCTTTACAGACGCTATTTTGTTTCTCTTCTATTTTCAAGGTGATTCTTGATGCGAGGCAAGAGCAACATTTCATGTACGGCGACTCCTACTTCCTGGGAAAGATCATTATCCTGCTGCGCTGCCTGAAGCCCACGCAATCCATATTTCTGCACGCCACCGACTTCACTGTGAAGGAGCAACAGACGACGCTGCTGAAAGAACTGGACAGCACCTTCATTGGGATCGGGAAAATGGCCGTCAACGACGACCTAGAAATGCTGAAGATAGACGTCGAGACTCCTCTGGAGTTTAACGAGACGTACTCGCTGTCACTGGAGTTTGCCGGCTCGATTCATAACTCGCCGCGAGGACTCTACAAGTCATTCAGCAACTACGGAGAGCGCATGTAAGCTGACACATTCGTTATCCTTTCGATGCCGCGATTTAAAAGGTAATTTGCGAGAACTCAATTTGTTTTAAATACAACGTGGACAATTTTTTTGTTTTTTCTCTTTCTTTCACGACGTGAAGACCGCCAATCACGGCAGGCAACAGACGGATCTCCGGGTATTATCAAGACAATAATAATACGATTAAACAAAATGTCATGGCACGGGAGCAATGAACCTTATTGTCACTGGGCACATTGCGTTTTTAAGGCCTAATTTTATTCTTTGCTTCTTCATTTGCGAAAATCTTTCTGTTGTTATCTGCGATTCGCTGCCTCCGTGTTCTGCAAGAAAGTAAACTTACAGACATCTTTTTTTCCCTTTTTTAGAGTGTAGCATCAAGTTTGAGGAAAGTTTTAACGTGCCTTTATTGTTTTAGAAAACACATAAAGTTCAACAATGAAAGTTATCATGTGTGTAGAGCACATGTTCCTCAGAACATATTCAGTAATTCTACAGGATATTAAAACATTCTTTGCACGTACATCGTAGTAATACTAATCCAATTTTCAATGTTCGAAACATACATTTTTGTGCCGAAACCTCATCTGAATTTTGGGACCAGAACCCAGATGTGATGCTAAATTGTGCCGAAACAAAATATGTGCACAAAACGTGTAGACTGTTTCTGAATTATCGGCGTACAACTCAGACTACCGATATTCTTCGTCCCAGTTTTCGTTGGGATATGGTGTCACGTAGCGGTTTGACACCTGATTTCCCTACGAATGACAAACGCTGACGACTCAGGGCGAAAATCAAACTCTTCGCCTACACTTCATATAATGCCAGAATGACTTGAGTCGCTACTTTGGCTGTTTTGAGGACGGTTCTCAGAGAGTTGGCGCAAAGGCTTTTTTGGATTTGATGCAGAACCACCATAATCAAGTGAACTAATAGTGGGTGAAAAACCTAATGGGTTTCCCTAATCTAATTCAGATCTCGTACCACTGGATTTTCAGACACCGAGGTGCACTCCCACAGGGCTTCAACCTGCCCGGCTCTGAAGACATTTCCAATCTAGAGCCAGTTTGTCTAGAGTCCTTTCATAGGCTAGAACCAGTCTCCCCCAAGTCCTCTGCCGTTTCTGCGACGCTCGACTCGAACTAAAATGCAGAAACAGCCTTTTAAAGTTTTCCTCTTACGTAGAATATATGTTAGAAACTGAGGACTAAGAACTACGACAATAGCGCTCGCTTTTCTGGTGCTCACGGCACAGACAGATTTGTTTACAT
The DNA here is from genome assembly GCA_037355805.1 of Ixodes ricinus. Lineage (NCBI taxonomy): Eukaryota > Metazoa > Arthropoda > Arachnida > Ixodida > Ixodidae > Ixodes > Ixodes ricinus. The sequence continues at coordinate 20,846 of JAZHYW010013731.1, read as the reverse complement.
TCCACTGTAAAAATAATAAAATAAGCTAATAAACAGAACAACCATGCAAAAACTTACTTTCCTAAAACATGCATGTTTCTTGCGCTATTTTTGGAATTTTTAACATTTGCTCTGGAAGGGTTCAGAGTTAACTCAATGTCAATGAAACACCTGAGCGCTCACAAAGTGCTAATTTACCAGTAGTTTTGAACGGAGTCAGACGGGAAGCTCAGGACTGAGCGAAGAAATTGGTGTGATGTATTTATGTGGCGTAATAATTGAGGTGTGTATGTTAGACAGCGGAAAGTTAGTCAGCCCCAATGAGCCTCTGTCGTCTCCGCTGTAGATGTGAAATGTTGCCAGTCTAGTACTTCTGCTAGCCTGGTGTCTTTAACGTGCATCGCTCAGTAGTGATACACGGCGTACGCTGGTACGATGCACATCCAGATAGAAATGAGCAGAAATGGGGATTCAGCCCAGGATCCCCTGGTTATGCCGCGCGAGCCTGTGCTCCAATGCTCTCGAGGCTGGTTGAGCCAGAGCCGTGTATACAGATAGTTTGGTCAATGGAAGGTGCGGGCAAAGCAAGGACGTGCACCAGACGCAGAAAGAGGGCTTGGAATGCTCTCTGGGCCAACCAGAAGCCGAAAAAAATCCCTTAGCGGTGGTAGCGAGAAACAGTTTTAATCGTTTTAATAAGCACGTAAAAGTTAAATGTAGCAACTCCTTATGGTTGAAAATAGGATGCACTTGATGTTTCGATCATGATCATGCAGAAAGATGTAAGAAAGGAATGTGCCGCTTGAACTCTCTTTTGCTCGGCCAGGGTGTGGCCGCTCGGACGGCAGATTTCTGGCCCTCGGCGCCTGGCGTACGGATTGTGTCGATCGTTCCGCTAGTCGCACTCTTCCACCATGATTTTGGATGACCGTGATTGAAACATCACGTGCACCATATTTTCAGTCACCGAGAGTTACGCCGACGCACTTATTAAGGTTGTTTCTCGTGACCACCGCCAGGGAATTATTTCCGGCTTCTGGTTGTCCACATTCGAATTTGTGAAGACGCCCTGGAACACGGCCAGCCCGCTTTCGGCCAATGGCGCATCCTCATTTGTCTCCTATACATCCCAATGAATGGCCAAACTCTCTCACATATACGGCTCTGGGTTGAAGTAACCATGATCTCCGCCATTCTTGGTGCGTAAAGCACTTCTCCGGCCATTCCATTCGTCGGGAGAGACTGTCATGGAAAATGAAAATGGCTCACGGCTGTTTTCGCCGCAGTTGCGCTAGGTATAGGGCTGGAAACCAGCATCATTGGGCTTGAACATGCAGTCGTTTGCCCAAATTACACTTTTTATCTCACAAACACACATTGATATTTTTTTTAAGAAAGTTGTGGGCGTTGTTTCGAAAGTTGTTGTCCATCTTTGTATGCTTAATTTTACCTATCGTTTCTGTTCTTTCGTTTTACGCGTGTCTCTCAAGTGTCCCTCGGACACTGTCTCGCCATTACTTAATTTGCCCTTGGCAGGACTTTGACGGCTTCGGCCCTTTCGCTGCAGTGGAATATTCTGTGGCCATCTCTCCCACTCTTTACTGATGATCAGAGCCGGCTTGCGAGAAGCCGCGTCTTAGCAAAGACTGGGTGAAAGAAAGCACTGCCAGAGTCGTTTATTATGCTAATGGCAGCTCTGTATCAGCCCCGTCTTGCGGAGCTCTGGAGAAGCAGTGATTTTCGATCATTGTGCTGGGAAAACGAGCGTTTATAAAGGCCGGAAGAGAGATCTGCGGGCCAGGAATGTTAGAGGCCATGCACTAACACACTCGACTACCGTTCCCTCTAAAGCATGTCGTAGACCTAAGCTCGCGCACAGATTAAAAAGCGATCGATACAAGTAAACGAACATATAAGTCGCTGGCGTCGGGTCTTTTTTCATACCGGTCTCACGATGCGGCGTCGAACCTCTCGCGCAGCACCGTGACAGGCACACACTTCCAGCCGACGTACGCCCGGCGAGCGTTCCCGTGCTTCGATGAGCCCGCGCTGAAAGCCACCTTTAACGTGGTGGTGGTCAGGCCCAAGAACTACCGCAGCTTCTCCAACATGGCCATCTCCAAGAGTGAAGACCGGTGAGTGGTACAACCGCATATAATTTATAGTTGGTCAAAGACAATATTTTCGGGTTTATTCTACAAGAAAATGCACTTGTAGGACGCAGTTGTTTCTTTTTGTTTGCATCGGCAAATGGTCTGATGGTTACAAAAAAGTTTATTTGAGTGCGCCCGCGTGACACCCTGCACTGCGACATTTAATGAATCCGATGGTGATAATGATTTTGCGGTTATTCATATTGAATCGGGTGGTCCCTTGGTGTTTGGGACCTAACCTGTGGAGTTTGTTTATTCCCGCTGATGAGCAAGCAGCCTTCGTTGGTCATCAACTTAGCAACAGCGCATTTGCTGCCGTTGGTAAAGCCGGCAGAGTGTACCACTAAACTCAAAGCGGACTATAAAATGAGCGCCCCTGCCAGTATGCGATCCCGTATTGCCCGTTCACAATCCGCTGGTTGGACAGGTTTCAGGCCTGCGCCCGTCAGCACCATGTGTTCGATTGTCTCGTCTGCCTCACCACAGGCTCGACACGCTGAAGGGTCCACTGTCTAGTCAAAGCGTCGGCGGTACATTTGTGTTCGTAGTGCTTCTGCACGTGCCTCAAAGAGGAGCCGGTTTCCCAGGGTGCTATCATACAGTGCGGTCTCTGCTGAGATTTCCTGCTTCCATTGATGGTACAGACGTAGCATCGTATTAGACTGTGCCGTTTCTGTTCACCGAAGTGCTTTCTACTTTCTCACCCGGCTTCGTATCCCCAGCTCCCACTTTTGATCTGAAGCGGTGTTTGCAGGGGTTGCAAAGAAGCCGTATTTCTTTTCCAACTGGTAGAGTCGCTTCCTCCAGCCAGTTTGCGCTCTCGTCAGGTTCGTATACTAAGAGTTTCTAGGCCCAGTGGTTGCGATCCATGAGGTGGAGACGGCTGTCATAGGTGATCTTGCTAGTAGCCTCCCTGGCCTCGAAAGACGACCACCCGAGATCTCCCTGCATTGCCTCCTTGGCCACCATTTCATGAAAGCCCGAAGCCTGCCGCCCGACCTCGTGCTGTCGGCATTCCAGGACTTCCCGCACTGCGCCAGGGACACAAAGAACCGCGTTGGCGAAGGTAAGTCCGGGTACTACCACCGCCTTCCAGAGTTCACGCGTCACCAGGAATCCATTACAACTCTACAGCTTGAGTTTTCGAAGGGCTCTGGTGCCTCGCATGGCTGCCTGTCGGAAATGAGCGTGGTGTTTTGTCAGGTACTCGCGCTTCTTGGCCGCTAAAACTCCCAGATACTTTTACGATTCCTTTGACTGCTTTCGATCCCCGTACAGCAGCATATTGTTCAACCAAGCCTCTTCGGGCCCAACCAGTTTCAGCATCGCCGATTTCTTGTGGTTTAACCGGAGGCGCAGCGTAGCCACGTCATTCTCACATATACCAATTAGTCGCTGCAGGTCTTCTACTTTCTCCGCTGTTAGCACAATATCGGCCGCATACGTGAGCCCCAGTAGCACCCACTTCAGCTCTGCACTTTCTTCCATGTGTGCTAGTGAAGAGCCCAGCTCCGACTGGATTAGGCGTTTCCCCAATCGTGACGCATCGGGGAGAGCGAACAGGGGGAGAGCGGACATCTCTATCGGAGGCCCCTCGCTACTATGAATTGCGCCGAGTCGTTCAATTCCAACTACGTCCTCACTATGTTGTTCGGGTAAAGGCGCTGTATGAGAGTTAACCACCGAGGGGGATGATGGAGTTCCTCCAAACACTGTACAAATTGCGCGTGCGGCACGCTGTCGTATGCTTCTGCCACATCTAGAAAGCAATACAGCAGCCTTATCCCCTTCGAAACGTTGTCCCTTTCGAAATCCATCCTGGAGTTCGAAGAGCAGCTCGTTATTTTCTTCCCAAGCTGCCACGTGTTTTCTGATGATGTGGGCGAAGGTTCTGCATACTATAGAGGTCACAGTCAAGGGCCGACAAATCTCCAAGGATCTGTTTATCGCCTCTCCTTTTCGGGATCATTACTACACGGCCAACTCGCCACTCTTGGGGCACAGGTTCCTCTACCCTTTAGGATTGCACTGAAGAAATCCACTGACTGACTGCTCCATTGCATCTTTTTTCATGGACTTGAAAACGCTTGCCGGCATCCCGCCCAGTCTCTTAAAGGGTATTCACACGACGGATTTCTCCCCGGCGCGTGCGCATCACGAGACGAAAACGCGAGGCTTTTGCACATCGCATAGCCTGACATTTTCGTCGCGGGATGCCCGTGCCGTGGAGAAATCCCCGGGATTTCTCCCTCGTATGAATACCCCTTTAGAGGTAGCCACTTTCAGGCGCGCCAATTCTCGCACGATCAGCAGCCGGCCGATGCCTGCTTCCTGGTTAGAGTCATATTGACAAAGGAACTCGGCGAATAACGAGGTTGAAAATAGGTTTTAGTGTGCATAGTTGAAACACACCTCAACGCTGCCTGAGGTGTGGTTAATCCTTGTATGACGGGATCAAGGTTAACTGTTGCGCTAGTTTAATTCACATCTTGAAAACAATTAGCGCAAAGGACAAGGATAGGACAAAGACACGAACAAAATAAGCGCTACTATCAGCTGTTGTTGATAGTAACGCTTTTGCTTAATGTATATGCAGAAAATCAAGAAGAAAAAGACATAGCAAGTGATGAAGACAAAGTAGAAAGGCTAGAGCAGTTCGAGAATGATTAATTAAACGGTATGTGGATCTACCTTATAGGAAATCACCGGTTTTATGTTTAGGCAGGGAGCGCGCGTGCACACCGCGAGCCTTAAAACGCGCCTCTTCCTCGAAAGCCTGTCATGGTCGCTCGTGAATCCATGGAACGCGAACATGTGTTTTCGTACCAGAACCTCTGGAACCAGGATTTCTAAAGAGGTGGATTATTGCTTGGCCTCTTGACGTCCTACTTTTTGAAACGGGAAAGACCCTTGACATTTTGGTGCCGAAACCCTGGAGGCTGCTTCGCGACGCCATCTCCCAGCCAAGACGACGCTGCGAATTTCCCAGGTAATTGTGACTTTCGTGGCTAACCGTAATCTTGAAACTCTGAGACTTTAATAACGACAGAGGCAAACCTTCATTAACGTAACGCGAAGATCTTTTATGGACGATTCCTGCAGTGAAACAATAATCGATTGACTCTAACGAATCACAATTGATAGATTGAAACCAAAGCGCAGCACTCGACGTGCCCAAAACACCAGAATGATAAACGGCTGAACCGCACTGCTGAACAGCCCTTATAGGTATAGACCTAACCAGATTCATCGGAATAAAAAAACGCCTTACTACGAGCAACGCGGAGCTGAACAAAATAAACCAGGAGTTGGAGCCACTACTACAGTTTGAGGAGTTCGAGGTCGAGTGTGCTGTTGCGGATATCAAGTCTATACCATCATGTATTTTGCCGAACGCCGTTCTAAGATTGAGGAACTGCAGATTAGCAGACGTCCAACGGGCCGGGCGAACGCAACGACTACCATCCAGCACACATGACCCAGTCTACAGGATGAGTGGGTCTAGGCTACCGAAATAGGACATCATTACATTCAGAGGGGACATCACCTATTGGCAGACCTGGGGACAGTTCGAGGGCACGATTCACTCCAACCAAACGTCGTCAACGAAAGATAAGTTTCATTATTTGCGCCGCAACCTCACTGGAGACGCCTCAGCGGCAATTGCAGGACTATCTACAACAGAAGCGTGCTATGCTGAAGCCATTCACCTACTGAAGCAACGCTTCGGTGATCAAAGGATAATAGAGCAAGGACATCTGGCGGCACTTCTAAATCTTCCCCATGTTCGATCTACATCAAATACCCGATGTCTGAGTAAACAGTACGAAACAGCGCAGCTGAACATCGGAGCTCCTAACGCACTAAACGTGCCGCCATTAACCTTCGCAGCCATGCTTTGCGATATTCTCATCACATCGATAACTCACAACATCGTGGTGCAATATACCACAGAAAAGTTTAATAGAAGCTACCAATCAATGCAGCAACAGCTCAAAGTGACGCAACCTCATCGCCTTCTCTTACATCCTCATCAGAAATCGACGAGATGCTGCAGTTCCTTCGCATTGAAGTTGAAAGCAGTGAAAGGAGAAAACACAGCGGAGCTCGTACAAACGAGCGAACGCCAGAGTCTCGTTCATCTGCTTCTGAACTTCACAGTTCGACTCTGCAAACAACAGGCGAGTGCTATTTTTGCAACTCTAAAAGACACGACACACATTCTTGCGACTCTGAGAAGACTCTAATGGAGAAAAAGAAGTTACTGGCAATGGACATAATATGTTTCCGCACACAATTAATGGACATCGTGCAAGGGATTGCAAAAGGCAGTCACGGTGCCCAAATTGTAACGAACGACCCGCATTACCATTGTGTTATCCTTCATTCGCCCAGATGATAAGAGACAGAAGTGGACTCAGTCGTCTGCGTTTCTTCTGACCCAAAGCAGAAGTCTTCAACTGGACAATGCGAGGGCAATTCCATCCAACTAAAAACATTCTGTGCTTGGGCTTCAGTGAAAGGTACAGTAAGTACATCAGAGGCATCCTTGATGAAGACAGCCAATGGTCATTCATCACTATTGTTGCACGGCGCCTATATTGCAGAATCTTAAGAAAGACCAATCCAGAACAAAACACGTTCGCTAGCTCCTCAAGCAAGACATTAAATGATAGCTATGCCGTTGAGGTCCAGCTTAAGAGCCAATACAACGACACTGAGTGCACAATCGAGGCAATTACCATACCTGTCATTTGCCAGGCAAAGCTGCCTTGATAGCAGATGACACCTTAGTGTGCCTTTTGCGTGATCAAAGGGCTGTCTAGCTGGTGGCATGGTGTAGTTAGGTGTACAAGCAACATATGGAATTAGTATGCTCATCGGATTAGATCAAATATGAAAATGTCTCACAGGAGAAATCCCAAGGAAAACGACGGCTTTGTGGCCATTAACACTAAGATGAGATGGACGCTTCAAAGACTCTCGATTCAAAAGGAAATATTGCCATTAAAATCAATCCTGATGGTGTGTGTCCTCTGGACGCAAACAATGACCGACGAGGAAGAAACCACCGAAACTCTCAATGCCTTTTGGTAACTTCATATACGCCGTTCATCCTTAAGCTGAGACTGCAGCCAAAGCTGCAAGCGCGAGCTAGCCCGTGCTCATAGCTTTGAGACATACATTTCTAGCGCGAGCGCTTGTTCTGCCGAAGAACACTTGAAAGCAGCGACCTAGAGCTCTTGAGCTTGTGGCATTGGCTATTGGCTGCAGTCTCATTTAAGATTGAACGGAGTGCATGTGAATCACGGATATGGGAGCGTCCGACGACAAACTGAATGTCGCATGGTGCTTTGACAAGACCATTGTCAAAGTTGGTGAAATGTACAAGGTAGCATTGACCGGAAGAAAGACTGTTTCGAGTCGTTGAATCGATAATCAATAGACAGCTCTGACTCGCTTGCATCGTCTCCTCAAACGACTTTCGAGTCACGAAGGTCTACCGCAGCGTTATGGCGAGAAATTCTGTCAGCGCATGAAGCTAAGTTAAGCGGAAGTAGTACCGGCCGACCAGCAACACCATCCTTAGACTCCAACGAATTACATGCCAAATCGAGAAATTATTAAAGAAGAGTTTACCACTACAAAGTCGAGGGTGGTGTTTGACGCTTCATCTCACGCAAAAGGGTGCGGATCTCTAACCCACAATACCACCTGAATAACGTCATTGGTGATCAAGAGATCATTTCTAAGATGTAACAGAGCTCATGCTACGTGGACGACCTCCTGGGGGGTGCAGAGTGGAAGAAGCAACCAAACTGTACGAAACGTCCAAGGTCATCATGAACGATGCAGGCGTGAAGCCAAGAAAATGCTCCACTAATGACGCTCAACTGCAGCAAATTATGACCGAAACAAAGGCACATGTGACACAAGAGGATATACACAGAAGGTTATCTACACTCGAAAAGAAGGAGGAGGAGAAATGGAGGAAAAAACTATTTTTCTGTCTGTTGCCGACGGAAGGGGAGGAAATTGCTCCCATTCCTCCGCTTCACCGATTCACATGCAGCGCCATCTGGTGGCGCTTGTAAAAGGGACGAAAACTTCCTCCTCCATGTTCGCGTCATCCTACCAAACGACAAGTATTTTACAAAACTGATTGTCATGAATGCGCGTAGCCAGTTGTACCATGAAAGTGTGTCCAGCACAATGACAACCTTACAACAGATTCTCCAGAACCGCCGTAAGTGTCCTAGGTTCAACACTAAACCTACTCAATTACCATTCGCTCAACTTTCAGCGGATAGAAATAACGAAACACAACCCTTCGAGGTAACTAGAGTAGAGTTTTCAGAACCACTGCATACAAAATACCAGAACGAAGAGATGAACGGTGCTAAGGCGTATATAGTCTTGGGTACCTGTGCTACAACGAGAGCGGTTCATCTAGAATTATCATTTGATCTTTCGACAGACGCCTTTTGTTTGGAATTTCGACGTTTTATATCGAGGAGGGGAATACCGAGTACGATCGCTCATCTTCAGATTTCTGGACTTGATATTTAGGCAGTGGTGGGCAGATCGTAGTACCAATGTGTATTATTTTCTCCATCTTGTCCAGAAATGATCCACCAGCTGTTGTCGGTATTGAAGCATTTTAATCGTTTGCCGGTGCGTGAGGGGCGCTGGAAACTCGTTCGTGCAGTGTATTTCTGGCAGAACAGTCCAACTTTGTCCCACCAGAAAGTAGCTTGGCAAAAAGGTGTGGGTTCGTCAGCTTCGGATCTGACGTATTTATTTATTTGTTTATTTTCAAATACCCTCCAGGTAAGTACATTGAGGAATGGAGAGAGCTGTAAAATATTAACTATAAAGTGAACATTAGTAATAGCATGTTTAAACAAAACAATATCACTGATGTTAGCGATCGAGGAGGGAAGCTGGTTCCAGTCTATCGATGTTTGAGGCTTAAGAAAATATTGAAATAATGAAGTCTTAAAATTTGGAATCCCAGCCTTATGGCTACGGTCAATGCGGCCAGATATGTAGAATGGTGGAGTAATCCGTTTATGACGAAGGGGAACGTTTTGATGATATATTTTAACCAAAAGACACAAACGAGAGATTTTTCGGTGGTGAGTTAGTAACGACAGACCTAAAGTGTTTTTCATCGTGGAAACGCTGGCAGTGCGATGGTAGTTTGTCAGTATGAAACGAGCTGAGCGGCTTTGAATGGATTGAATAAGAGCGATTAGTGACGAGTGAGCGAGGTCCCACGCAACAGTGGCATATTCTAATTTTGGATAGATTAGGGTTTGGTACGTGGTTAATTTTAGTGAAGACGGAGCGAGAAAACATTTTCTTTTTAAGTATCCTAGCATACGGCTAGCACTGCTAATTACGTATTTAATATGAATCTTCCTAGATAGGTTGCACATTATGTGAACCCCAAGCTATTTGAAAGCAGACACTGAAGCGAGAGGATTGCTGTTAAGAAGAAAAGTATACCGAATGAGCGCGTGACTCTCTCTTCGATTTACATTTGTCAGTGTTCAGATTCATTATCCACTGGTTACATCACAGTGATATACGATTAAGGTCCGATTATAGCACAATAGTGTTAGATATGTAGGTTATTTTCCGGTATATTACGCAATTTTCAGCAAAGAGGCAAAGAGAAGAAGACAAGTTCTGCACCAAGTCATTAATGTAAATACGAAAGAGTGGCGGGCCAAGGCACTGAGCCCTGTGGAACACCCGAAATGACTGGAGCAGAACAATAATTGGTATTATTAGCAGTAACGAATTGTAGGGGGGTTGTTAAATGCCTGGAATTAATGATAGTCTCTGCTTGGAAGGGTACAGTTAACAGCTCTCCAAATCTTAGGCTGCATGTTCCCAACACTTAGAGTTGTCTTTACTGAACGTAATAGGCGTTCCCACCACCCGCGCCACCAAGAAGTGCTTTCAATAATACATTTACATCGTATTTTGTGTTGAGCAAGTTAGGAACTGAAGTCAGGGTGCTTCAGGCTCTTGAGGATCTTCCTCAAGTCGCTTCATGCCTTTTTAAATGTTTTAGCATTGGCAGAGAATATACGTGGTACTTCTTGAACAAAAGAGCTGTCCAAGGTAGTTTTCTTGAAACGGGTAAAAGTCACAGGCATCATCAAAAGAAAAGGTGATCGAGTGCGAGCGTGGCTCGTCAGAGATCGACAAAGAAATGTGATTCGGAGACCAGTTAAAAACTATAGCTCCTTGAGATTTTTCGCGCTTCTCCGTCTCAAGAGGATGTGGACAATCAAGAAAGAAAAATACTAAGCGAGTGATGAGGACGAAGTAGAAAGGCTAGGGCAGTTCAAGAATAACTAGTCAAACGGTAAGTGAATTATTGTTTGACCTTTAGACGTCCTACTTCTGAAACGAGAAAGATCCTTGACAGAATGAAAAGACAAAGACAAGAAGGAAGTTAGGAATAATTTGATTAAAAAAAGTGTTTGATTGAAAAATGCATTGAAGAACTAAATGACACGCTCGCACACAAAGAATCTTAGACAACATTATTTTCTCCAGAAAAAAATTAGTTTTCTCAAGAGAAAATTAGTTTTTTGTACAAAAAATGAATAATTGTCTCTAGTATTTTATATATCAAAAGAGCCAGAGACTTCAATGAACTAAAAGCCATAATTGATCAAGAAGACATGTTTATTATCACACCATCTGTAGCGCTATCAGAAAAAGGGATAAGTACATCAACCTTTATTCTTAAACCAGCCAATTTTCTTATTTTTTTTATTTTTTCTGCTTTTTTATTTTTTGTTTCTGAATTATTTTAATTTCTCTGGATTTTTTTTTTTTTGTGTACGAGTCTGTCATTTTTGTTAATCGACGTATATTTCAATCTGAATCATTATTTTCTTATTTGAATCAAAACTTTTTCTAGTTTCTTGTCTTCCTCTTTTCATTCTTTAAACAGTGAGTTTCTGTCCGTATCTTCGTGTTGTCCTTTGCGCTAATTGTTTCATTTGTATGACGGCGCCGTCCCATCGGTATTAAAAAACTGTCTGCAGACACGCTCCAAGGATGCGTATGTACAAAACAAACATTCCTGGAACGTGCTTGTGGCATGCAGGAGTTGCGTGACTAGAGCTTTAGAGGAATAAAAAAACGGAAACACTATTGATGTTTGCGATGACAGCGTCGCGCAGCGTTTACAATGAGCTGCCTCGTATTCGCCGAGGCCGTAATGAGCCATTGGGAGCCTCTCAGATGGCGCACTTGGTATTTCTGCGAAGAATGGCGAAACTTAGCATGAAAACTCGGCAGTCGAACCGCGAGCGCTCTAAAACTGCAGGTCCAAAGATTTCGTGGCGGACTACTACGAGAGGACACCACCGATGTCCACCCACCTGCTTGCCTTCGTCATCGGACCCTACGTGACGGCTGGCAGCGGCATCGTAAGTGTCGCATTGTCTCAAAAACAAAACAACCCCCTCCCTCCCTTACCAAAAGGTATGCGGAGCGCAAATTCGTCTGCTTTGTTTGCAGGGAGTTGTGGGGAGGTCAGAACGCCGAGCTCTGGTTGGCTCCGATTGAAGGATACCGGGCAGACCTCAAAGCAAGCTACCTCTAGGTCTACCCACTGTCATTTAATAATAACCAATCAGAGCTCGGCGTTCTGACGTCACTGCAACCCCTGTAAAAGAAACAGACGAATTTGCGCTCCGTTTACGCTTGCTACCTCGTTTCAGCTCCAAGATTGTATCATCACTGTGCTTGTTGTCTTTGTATGCGGAGCGCAAGTTCGTCTGCTACTTGCACAGAGTGGCAATAATGCCAGAACGCCGAGCTCTTATTGGCTGATTGGAAGGATAGTGGGTAGACCTCAAGGCATCTAGCATTGAGCTCTACCCACTATCCTTTCAATCAGAGCCAATCAGAGCTCGGCGTCGTTCTGACGTCACCGCAACTCCTGCGCAAGGAGCAGACGACTTGCTCTCCGCATACGTCTGCTATCGCCGACTGAACCAATCACACACAATGAAAGAGCCGTGATCCTGCGCTGTTTTTTTCTGTGCGAGATTGGTTTAGCCGGCGATGGCTTCCCTACAAAAAAACCGAGCGATGTGACGAGGCATTTTTGAAGCTGCTTGATAGGCTCTACCGGGCGTTGACTGTGGTCAGACTTAAACTAAAACGCAGTATAGAAAATCCAGCGCGTCTACGTTCCCGCAAGACGCCTGGGACAGACAATCGCCGCAATCTACGCACGACGCTGAAAATATACGTGCGCTGTGACAGTGAACAAGGCGCTTCACGTTTTTATACGTCATAATCAGTGTCGCAGCGCAGATCACTATTTTAGGTCTACACAAATGTTCGGTCTCGTCATTCGTCCAGCTCCCTTCATTGCAGCCATTGGCTCTCGCGAGTGCTCTGCGAGAAAGTAGACGCACTCAATAGACCCCTTTCGAAAGACTGCCCTCTGTTAGCAGCTGTGGAATACCTGTACAATGGCAAACTAAAAACGCAACGTCACGGCACACTTTATGCGTTGGGTAGGGCAAAAAAACACCCCAGAAAAAGGTGAGGAGCTCAGTGGTGTTGCACATTAAACGCTGTTTGGGTGGCTTGTCGACTCTTAGCGTTGGCCGCGCTCCAACGTTCGCCATCTTATGGAATGACTTGCACCTTTCACGATCTCGGTTGTTCCGCCAATGTACAGGGGTTTTCACATTCTATTAATCGCCACGTGACTTTGGAATGGGTCTATTTCTGGGAGCGCGAGCTTCTTCAAGAGCTGCTAAGAGCGGCCCCCGTCGTGTTGCATGTTTAAAAGATGTTTCAACCTGCTTGTACGAAAGGCGTTCATAAAGTTCGTATTATTGTCATGGAGGAATAGAGATTCAGCAATCAAACTCGAGTAGGAGTTGAGACTTTCTCTACATGTTCGCCACCAAAAGTTACCAACTTTTTCCAGCGATGCACCACATGCCGGAGGTCATTGTTATAGAACTCCTCGTTTTGAGTGGTCAGGAATCGCTCCACTTCAGCAATCACTTGGCCGCGCTCCTTGAAATGCTTTCCTCTTATTTGGCCACACTGAAAGCGTTTGCGCCATTTAACCAAAGTGTCAGAAACTGGGACGTTGTTCCCGAACAACGCTCCCAGATTGGAACGAATGTCTTTGGCATATTGCTTCCCTTCAAATGAAAAAAACAAATCACTGCATGTGCTTGGCACCAACGGGTGGTGCCATTTTTGTTTGGACTCCCTAGCGGCGTTCCGAGCTACTATACCATGCGATGTTTATGCAGAGGGCAAGTTCGTCTGCTTCTCGCGCAGGGGGTAGCGGTGACGTCAGAACGCCGAGCCCTGATTGGCTGATCGCGGTCCCCTATCTGAGCGTCGTCTGCTCCTTTGCAACGTCGTCTGCTCGCCACGTCGTCTGCGTCTGTCTTACATTTCCTGCGACTTTTGCAAGTGGAGAGGCCAGATTCACGAAACTATCTTACGCCAAAAATATGCGTAAGACAAAACTTAAAAACAAATTCGTATTCACGAACCGAGACTTTCGTAAGTTTTGCGCAGGTTACGACAAAATCCTACGACAGCTCCGAAGCTACGCACTTGTGACGATCAAATCAGCATGGCCGACAGCGTCGCGGTCGCGACGACCAACGGACGTTTATTTTTCTACGTGCGCTTCTCTCGCGTCCTGACTTCAAGCAGCAAGAAAAAAGTAAAAAGTACTTGAACCAGACCACGACGAACAAGAACGCTGGATCCACAAATACCCGGGAAAAGCTCCAACGGCCACGATTCCACCGACACCGACCAAGCGAACTCGGCAGATAGGCCTAGCAGCCACTCCGACTTGGTGACCGTCTGCCCACGACCGGCTGGCGTGCTGAAGGGAATGTGCCCGCGCGACCCTTGTGAACCCTTCCCGTATTATACTGTGATCACTGACCTCAATTTTAGATTAAGAGGCCAATCTCTTCCTCTTGTCATCTCCTTGTTTTCCGATGCAACGGTGACTCTCGCCGGTGAAAAAGCGGTGAATCTCCGACACACGCAGGAAAGGTAAAGCAGCCATCGCTTTGACTAGCAGACGTAAAGCAGACGACGTTAACTGCGCCAACCCGCCGACGCCGTTAAAGAATGAGGAGTCTTGCCGCACACGAAAGGGGGAAAAAGTATTTGGGAGGGAACTTGCGGACACTAACACGCTCACTCTCGGTTCTTAGCAAACAAACCTCGGCGTCTCGGGACACCTCGCCAGTGAGTACTTTGACTTCCCTCCTTGATGCGCGTCTGCTAGTTGTTCAACAAAAACAACGAACCGCTCGAGTTATTTCGTCTGCCTTCTCTGAAAGGCGAAGTCGAGCTCACCCGTAAAGACCTGCACTTGCAAAAGTCGCAGGAAAGGTAAGACAGACGCAGACGACGTTGCGAGCAGACGTTGTTGCAAAGGAGCAGACAACGCTCAGATAGGCAACCGCGATTAGCCAATCAGGGCTCGGCGTTCTGACGTCACCGCCACTTCCTTTCTCAGGCGCAGAAGACGAAAATGAGCCCACTTGCGAGGCGTATACTGTGCAGAAACTAGAGGGACGCGCGCTCATGTTGATGCCTGTTTTGTTCCGTTTTTTTTTTTTTTTTGCCGATAATACGAATTTTATGAACGCCCCTCGTATAGCTTTGGGTAAGGATGAGCAGTACCGAGTGCAGCTTTATTTTACAGGGCCTTCCGATGTGTTACAGGTGTAAAATACTCTATAACCCGGGAGACATAATAACTAAAAGAGTACATTGTCTAAACACAACATGCAAAGCAATGTCATTAGACGTTTCGCTTCCCGTGCGGAGAGATCATTTGTTGTTGTGTGTTCTGTAAAGTCGGTCTACTTTTTGTTTTGTCAAGCGTTATAGAGGAAGAGGAGCGGACAACATCGCCGTGTTTGCCCAGTTCATTATATATTTTTTTACTAATAAGGAGTTTTAGTAGATTGATTTTACGCTTCGATAACAATATCCGATAACGATACAACTCAATCAACTAAAAAAAAACTTCCCAACGATTGCGATGTTGTAACCTCACGTATGTAAAACTATTATCACGTGTTTTTTTTATGTGTTAAGTAGCAAATATAACGTGACACTTTTGCATTTCGTTCTTATCCGTCAACAATTTCGCCAATCCGCCTTACCAGATACAAAGGACCAAGTAATACGTCTTTGGCAACATAAGAACGAAAGGTGAGGCTCCGCCCCAAAAGTTTAGCAGAAATTGACGTCACTACACCACACGGTATGAACGCCACATTTTTCTGACGTCATGAAGAGAAAAGCATCCGTCCACATCATTTTTACTGCGACAGCACTCCGTGGGACACTTCGCGGGTTCCGTGCCGTCGACCGCGCTCCATATTGACGCGGGCCTGTGACGCGGGCTATTTTCGACGCTCCGCCTAAAGATTCCGCATTGACGTCGTGCCGCTGACGTCATGCCGCTTGACACGACTCTGACATCACGCCGCGCATCACGTCGCCCGTTACCTGGCGTCAGCTGACATCATGACGTGACATTGTGATGTCAGGTCACGTTGCAGAGTGACGCCACGCGACTTAAGGCTCTGCATACTCCGACGTCGAGGGTGGCAAAAGCGCCGTATAGCGCAGCGCACACAACTGCTGACTGTTCGCAGACATTGAGTTCCTACTCGCCGGCCTATGAAACGCGCGCATTCCACGCTCCGTCACATTCGCTGCGCTCATCGTCGGAGTATAACAGAGCCTTTAATGACGTCAGCTGACACCCCGAGTCACGTGATGTCATGACGTTACAGGACATTGAGGCGTCACACGACATCATGATGGCACGTACGAACATAAACAGGAGACTGCTGATAATGGAAACAATAATAACAGAGCGTTTTCGCTAATTATTCCACAAAGGTTCGCGGGAGATAAAACGAATAAAGCTAGGTGTGTGTTAAGCTCGCGAAACCACGGGCGTAAAGTTGGGGCTACACGCTTGAAACTTAAGCGCGCGATTTCGCCATTTGGATATGCTCTTCAGTGATCACAAGGCGGTATTAGTTTGTGTCCAATAACATTGCGTA
This sequence comes from Ixodes ricinus, assembly GCA_037355805.1. Classification (NCBI taxonomy): domain Eukaryota; kingdom Metazoa; phylum Arthropoda; class Arachnida; order Ixodida; family Ixodidae; genus Ixodes; species Ixodes ricinus. Next base: position 4,582 of record JAZHYW010013731.1, on the reverse strand, counting down.
AAGACTGCTTCACACTGTTGCAACCGACTACGACCGAGTCCGACAAAACGGTGTTTTAAGCAGCTTACGACCGCCATTGCATCCTAAGCCGCCACAAGTAGCTTAAAACCTATTCTGTCGGACTCTGTCGTAGCCGGTTGCAACAGTGTGAAGACGCTCCGGCAGCCACACTAACGACAGGGAAGGTTCGTCCAACCAGATGCAGTTTTGTTATTGCCTGAATGCCAAACTTGGGCGCGCGATTGTTGAGGTGTTCTTCAATTACAACAAGGTAGTCCTAGTTTGTCTCCAATACAATCGTTTAACAGGTTCACAAAATGCTCTCGACTTAATACACTCTCATTGATTCCAAAACCAATGAGGGTGTACAAGTGATTGTGTATCACAATCACTTGCGCGAACCGGCTTAGTGATCGGGACATTCTTTGCAGCAAGTTTTATATTGTCATGTACTTTTGCGTGAAGATTGGTATATTTTGCTGTACCACAGTTTTCACCCTGCTAAAACCTTAACGAGGTTGCAGTATTGAATAAATAAATAAAATAATAAAAATAAAACGCTATGAAATTTTCGTCCGGTGTGTTACTCGTTTTAATCAGGTTTAATACAAAACGACTATACAAACTTTATGGTGCGCGCCCGCACCTTATGTGGCAACCGATTCTGTTTTTGATTGTTCTCATTCAGTATGATCGCGTCAAATGTTTTAAGAACCGGAGCGCCTTAAAAAAATATAACCGCGTGTTATTTGAGTAGTTCTTATTATAATGTAAATCTGCAACCACTCTAAAAAGACACTATATGTTTAAACATACTTCAAAAGTTTGACCCCAAAAAAGGCGACCTCCTACAATGTGGAGAGTGAAAGATATAAATTAACGCGTCTATATTTCTCAAAGTGGTCGTGTAAAACTTACATCAATTCGGTTTAGTGGCGTGGTTATCGGTTTCCTCCTGTCCAACGTTCCGACGCAAGGGGTTTCGAATATTCTTTTATGCCTGTGAAGCCGGAACTGAAATTTCACTTCGGAGCCTCAATACATAAACGGGGCAAACTGCGCGCAACCACACAAAAAGTTAGGTGCTCCTTGCGCTTTCGGATCGAGTGAAAGCGAAGGGGTTTGATCGCTACAATGATGGGCCAAACGTACAGCACTTTTAACCTGCTTTTCAGAGATTTCCTTATTTTCGACTTCTATTTTTTTTATTTCCTTTGCTCCGTTTAAGTTACGCTTACTTCGGTTAAGCTCCCCGCGTCGACGGCGCAGCCCTCGACATCGTCGTAAAACGTGTATCGATCAACCGCATTTATCCAGAAAAACTTGGTGATTTTTTATTTTTGTTTTTTCTCTTGAATCGAGCACGAGTTTAGGTCACTGCCCTTCTGTTCCATTCAGTCGAAAAGTGACATCGCCCATCTTTCCACCCAGCCGTCTTCAATCACATTCATGGGTTAGAATGCGCAATTATAGCAGGACCTTGTTAAGTGTTTCTTCTGTCTAGGATCGTCTAATGATTAGAACCGAATATCTTTCCGTATAAACTTCAACTGTGACAAACGTTTTTTTTTTTTCTTAGTTACTGCTTGCTAAACAGGGCTGTTTTTTTCTTCTTTTTTAAGGTTCGATGAGTTGCGTAAAAAGACAATATTGATAAAAAGAAACCTCTTTGAAATACACAGAATGCAAACTCTAGCCACTTCTTCACACAAATACCACACAAGTTAAGGCAGTTAATATGACCTGGCACAGGTTATATTGAATGCCCTTCCCAATGAGGGTTGTTACCGCCAGTGACCTAAATCATTGAATCATCCGTCGGCGAGACTGTAACTCGAAACGGACGTGTAATGTGTATGTAGGAAACGTCATGAAGTTTTGGAAAGGACGGGCAGACGTTTTTGGTGATGGGGGTCAGGAAAGAACGTTTGGGGCGACTGACAGTCTCATTGGACTCGTGATAGAATAACTGAGAATCCAGGCGGCAACATTTCTTGGGAAGGGCATGCAAAAAGCTTGTGCCACGTCATAATAAGTGCGTAAATTTGTGCGGTGATTATAGAGACTGGAGTAGGTATCTACATTTTGTGTATTTCTAAGATATACGTGTATATATTTTTATTTCATTTTTATTTTTTAGTTTATCGGAACTTGAAAAAGAAGAACAATTCTCGAGATTCTCATTTATTAATTTTCTGGTGTGCACACTTCCATACATGACGTTCCCTGTCCAAACGTGAGGGTGAATCTCGCATCTGCTTGGATCTAGGTAGACCTTCCTTTGTGCAGCGGGCCCCACAAAGATAAACCAAACAAGACAAGCGTTTAAGAAAAAAATAATTAAAAAACAAAAAAGGAAATTTCTTAACGGTTTTAAAAATTATTAAACATTGTGCGTTCAGTAATTTTTCGTACTGTAAATTTAAGAAGAAAATTTGGGCAGAACCAGCTATGTTGCTTTTTAATTAGCGATTGGCTGCAGACAATTGAAAGAGCCGCGACTGGTCACATGTCAATTTTCCCGCTAAATTTAGCGGGTAAACTGAATTTGTGAGTAGGTCACGTGACACCAAACCAATGTTATTTTCCCCGCTAAATTTAGTCATGGACGTCATTTTTCCCTCTAAATGTAGCTGGTATCTGACTTGGTGTTGAAATCATGTGACGTCAATTTTCCAGCTACATCTAACGGGGAAACTGACTTTGCGCATCGGTCACGTGATATGAAGTCGTGACGTCATTCTCCTCTAAATTTCGCGTAGCGGGCAAACAGCATTGATGTTGATGTCATGTGACGTCAATTTTTCCACTAAACCTAGCGGGGAAACTGAATTTTTCTTTAAGTCACGCGACATCATGTCAAGAGACGTCAAAATTTTCGCTAAATTTAGCGGGGAAACGGAACTTGTGTGTGGGCCACGTTACATGAAGTCATGTGACCATTTTTCCCGCTAAATTTGTGTTCAGCTCACGTGACGTGAATTTTCCGGTAAATTTAGCCGGGAAACTGAATTTGTGTGTCAGTCACGTGACAAAGTCATGACGTCATTTTTCCGCACAAATTTAGCGGGGAAACAACAATGGTGTCGAGGTCACGTGACGTGCATTTTCCCGCTAAATCTAGTGGGGAAACTGAATTTCTGTGCAGGTCACAGGACATCAAGTCATGTGACGTCGTTTTCCCCGCCAAATGTATCGGAAAAGGTAAACGGCTAGAAACATGCCTCTAAGTGGCCTGAAGATCCTAAGAAAGTAGATCGCTTTACAATCTGTTTCCTGGAGACACTAAAACCCTTTCAGCAAAATTTACCCTTGCCCTCTGGTCCTCTCCTCGCGATTAAAAAAGGCGCAATATTATATGGCACTTCGACGTAATACGGATATGGCGCGGTGGTTGCGATTTCACCTACAAACTATGACTTAGAGGTAAACCTCGTATTCTTCTAGGAGCTTGAGATTCTCCAACGACCGAGTAGAAAGTTGGCGTCAAATGCTTACTGAACGTGCGCAAATTTGGCTGTGGTATGGCGATGGAGAAAATGGCGCACGGCAAAATAACCTGGCACGTATCACGGTTAAGTGGTGCAAGAAGTGCTATTTAATGGCAATGAACACTGGCTCCTTCAATAACAAAGACTGTTGTACACTTCTTTTCTTTTTTTCTTTTCTTTTTTCATGGCGCAGATTAAAGTGCACGGAACGTCCCAGCACCTCCAAAACAGCGAGTACGTCCTCCAGGTGGCGCCAACCATCTTCTCTTACTACCAGGAGTCGTTTCGGATCAACTACCCTTTCTCCAAGCTGGGTGCGTTAAGCACTTGGGTTCAGTTGTATCATAAGAGGTGCCATTGTCCTCAAAGCATGAACACGAGTCCGACTAAGAAAGGAATGTGATCTACTGCAATTTAACAAATATCTTCTTTTTTATATATACAAGGATTAAATTAGCGCGAACTTCTCATAATCAAGAAGTTGAAGAAAATGTTTCCTCTGGTTAATTAGGTGTTAAGAAACGCAGGACGTGACAAGTCCTGAGCGTCTGATTATCACTCCGAAGTCCATGGGATGGCGACAATGCGGAGCGTAAGTTCGTCGGCTTCTTGCACAGGGGTTGCGATAATGTCAAAACGCCGAACTCTTACTGGATTGTTGTAAAAATATACTGGGTAGACCTCAAGGCATCTATCATGGAGGTCTATCCATTGTCCTTTCAATCAAAGCCAATGGGAGCTCGGCGTCGTTCTGACGTCATTGCAACTCCTGCAATGACAAGCAAGTTATGCAATGAGCAAGTTAGTCTGCAGGAAGCAGACGAACTTGCTCTCCGCATAACCGCTAAGAACGCCGTGGAACGGATCACGAAGCCAGGAGTGCCAACGTAAGAAACCACGTTTGTCAAGCTGTCAGTAACCATAGAACTTCATCAATTACAAAGCTACTGTTTCTGATCGGTCTGGACAACTGGAAGCATGATTTGAATTCTATGTGCTCAAACAAATGAAATCAATGCCTAATTCTCGTGCTGAGTTGTGGGATTACTGCGTCGGAGCCAGTAATTCGCTTTTCTCTAAAGGCTGTCTGT
>JAZHYW010013730.1:0-21184 GCA_037355805.1 Ixodes ricinus | reverse complement strand
TCCGCGAGGTTCAGTATAATGATTCACCTTATCACCAAGAACATGCTGTTCATGCAGGGGCGGATGCAGGAACTTCCTGAGGGGGGGGGGGTCAGGTGTTGGTCAGCGTACCATATGTTTAGGAACCCCCTCCCCTTCTTCTTCGTTTTACGCCCTAAATTTTACACATGCAAAAATCAAGAGGGGGGTCAGGACATCCTGACCCCCTCTGAATCCGCCCCTGTGTACACGCCACTCAAATATCTATGGGTTTCAAGGATGCTAACACAAAAACTGCCACGTTTGTTCATATACAAGCATTTAAAAAACTCCTACTTACTTCAATGAATCATGAATGAAATGCCGACACACATAATATGGCTTTCACTGAAAATTATTTGTCTCAACTTGTTGATAAATATACTGTCATAAGAATGTCAGCTGTGTGATAACATGCAATTATGATATCATTGTAATTGTTTCCTATAGGTGAAATTTAAAAAAAAATAGTCGTGCGTATCAGCATACAATGGGGCTGCTAAACTTTTTGAACCTTGTCATGTCCTGTGTGTTTATTTTTCAATTCTCTATATATGATACATAAAAGAGCCCTGAGGCTAAATATATATTCATTTTTGCTTACGCTCTTGCTTTGGGCCAATGACTGTCTTTATAGGACCACTTCACGAGTGACCAGTTCTAGCAGCACAGAGCCGACGGCTTGAGAAAACTCAAACCGAATGCTTCTCCACCATAGTTTACTCACCGGCCCATGAAGCCTAGCAGCAAGCCACGAACTCAGAGGCTGGGCAAGCGTTCCAATACACTTTTACAATATAACTTATATGGTCATGTTGCATAAAAATATTAATTACTCAGGCTTGCACTCTACTAGAAACCAAGTACAGCAGTCTGGAGGGTATTGATTGGTGGCCGAGTGTGTTAGAACACTGCAGTTCAGTGCATGTGTAGTGAAACTTCGTGATGCATCCAGGGACTGCTCACTGGTACAATCCTCATTCCTGCGCGGTTCGATTTGGGTGAGCATTCTACAGGAGTATGGCCATGTATCACTACTGCCTGATCCAAATTAAATACACCAGGCTTGCAGTCGTACTGCAATGCCTAATTATATCACCTACAGTGTGGACCACTGTCGTTGTAAAAGCGCAGATAGAAATCACGGTCTCAACACGTAACGTCTATTTTACTTTTGTTGTACAAGTGCCCTGCCGTTCTACATCTGATACATCCCCTCCATCGGTGACAAACGTGGTTCCTCAGGTCAGCTTTGAGGAGCCCAGCCAGACGTCTGGTAATCCCAATGGTGAGCATACTCCATTTCTAGAGATGTGAACCAATAATAACCAATAATTTCCCCATTATCCAAATTTTGTTCTACTGTTGTTCCATGTTGTTTCTTTTGTTTATTTTCTACCACTCCCCTCTGTAATGCCCCTGGCCCTGAGGGTAAAATAAATAAATAAATAAATAGAAGACCTTGGTTCAACGTAGTCTGTCATAGACATTTTTTTTCTTTTAAACTGCTATGTACCTGCTGATCACCACTTGCGCAGGACAATCAGTCTCATCTGTCACAATGCTGTAACAGTACAAAGCAGTAAGGGAGAAATTGGAACAAGCATTGCAATATGGCAAAGTGTCTCTACTCTTTGTGTCTCACCCTCTTCTGCTTAAAAAACCAATAAAAAGAAGAAGAAAATTTTTTGTTCTTAAGCAGTTTGGTTGGGACATGCGTGTGAAAATAAATTTTACGCGAATTTTTTAGAGCAATATTGACGGCGAGAGACTTATTTGAAATTCTGCGCGCAAAGTACTTGACGTCACGGATCATTCCGGAATAACCATCTCGGTCGTCCGCTCTTTTCACCTCAACGTGAAGGCGAAGCCGATCCACATCTCCTCCACGCGCCCGAAATGCAGAGAGAGAAAACAAGGGGAAAGGAGGTGACTACCGACTAAATCGCGTCTCGCGCTGTCAATATTACTAAAAGAAATGTTTTTTTTCGCGTAATTTTTTTTTTGACACGGGTGTCCTATTGGATTAATAATTTTTTTTTATTTTTTTATTTTCAGGGTTTTTTTAAGCCCTGCGCCATGTTCACAACGATCTTGACTGTGTGCATAGCACTGAGTATGTGCATAAGCCTTTTGAAAAAGGCCCTTGAACAAAACAAACAGGCCGGACACGCATTATGCCATGTGCTAGTTGGCTATTGTACCGCACATTTTACTACGCTTAAAACGCTAACGAGATGAAAGAAGATAGACAGGACATAGTACGCGCCTTGTCCTTACCACCTCTTCTTTCATCTTGTTTGTGTTTTGGGAGGAGTACAATATGATAAGCAGTAACCAACTAGCCACGTGAGTTCCTTTCATCGTCCTCTCTGTTGCAATAGCTTACAGAGGACTCTGCTTCAAGGATGCGGCCGTTGCCTGCTGATGTTTATGACAAGTCAACACAATATAAATGTGTTGCCAAGTGTGAATTGCCAAAGACCCTTGGCAACTCACACTTGGCAAAGATTCAATGACCAAGAAAGTGGTTGCCACAATGGCTGTTAACCATAAACATACCGCCCAGTGTGCAACAGCCCTCAACATTAAGAACCCAAAGGTCATCCGAAGAATAACTTCAATTACTGCCATTAAATCGCCACTGTTTCGCATTCATATTTAGACGTAAAAGAAGGTTGTATAAAGACACAGCGACACAAATTAAAGTACAGCTAAGATATTTATTGCAGCACAGTACTTCGCATAGCTACCCAGAATTATGGTCCAAACAATATTGTCAGAAAGCAATGAAAAAAATTAAACAATTCAGCCAAAATAACTTAAACAGCATCATACTTTGAGAATGCGCAACATACGCAAAGAATATGTTCTGCAATAGCCTTTAGAGAGGCAGCTGATCTTAATTGGGGGGCTATGTGCAATAGGGGTACAAGTGCAAATGCAGAGCTCGGCAAAAAGTCCCTCAATAATTTTACCTGTGCATGTCAAGGTCAATGTAGTGTCTGAACTTCGAGTAAATAGGTGTACAGTGTTCCCTAACACCGAAAGTAAAGTGAAACATGCATAAGTTTAATATCTGGGACCGTGAATATCACGAATGGTACAAATGTACTTGTACCACTGATAACGTAGCCCCTCAATTGCAGGCTTGCACGATTAGCGGTTTTGTTAGGATAGTGCTGCATCATTTCTAGCCTTCGCAAGTCACTATGTTCTGGCTTTCTTTGCAGTAAAGCAAGGAGCAACTATGCGCCGTTCGATTTGAACCACTATTTGAACAAGCCTGCTTCGGCTTGTCCAAACACTCCCAAACTTGAATCTAAAACATTTTATGCGTGAAGTCAACTTGTGAAATTCTGTACATATACATGTTCTGCATGCGCTAGATTTATTTGTACAAACGATTCAAGTTAAATAACTAAAATACGATGTTGGCAAACGTGCATACAACGTGCCATTTGTTTAAGATCTTTGCTTTTACAAACTTGCCACTGTAGATGGCAGTACGCGCAGCACGTGTAGCTACACCGCGCAGTATGCTCGTTGGTGCTTGACAGCTACTCTGTTTCACGTCATGTTGTACTGCAGCGAAGGATAGAAGAGCAAGCTCAAGAGCGAACAGCTGCTCTTGCTGCGCTAGACCTTGTGCCGTCAAGGTTCGCCCTAAAGCAAGAAGCTTGTGCCTGTAGCCTTTCCGCGGTACATCATAAAAATAAAATAGAGCGGACAGAGATGACAAAAATCAGCACATTGATACTTTAGGCCCATGTTCTCAATAAAAGAAACATGCTCAAACTCAAATCTAAAAAATGAAAGCCCCTTACAACCAGTGTGTCGAACCGAAAAAAATACGGGTTCGGTTACGGTTCAGGTTCAGGTAAATTAATTTTGTTCCGGTTCAGTTCCGGTTCAATTAATTCGATCCGCGAACCGGTTCGCGAACCGGTTCGGGGCGCTGAACCGGTTCGCGAACCGGTTCGGAAACTATAAATGACAAATTGCAACATCAAAATAAATTACAAATAAAACATCTGAAATCAGCACATACGAAACGGGATACATCGTCGAAACTAGTAGTGCATAACGTTTATAAAAGCCTGTAGCCAATGCAAGCGGCAAACAACGACAGTCTGATGACAGGGCTGTCTGTCACGGGCGCTAACTCCAGCGTCTGCTGAGCGTTGGTTTGAGCGCACGCGCCCGCTTGAGTCCCATGACTACGCTGGGCAGGCGACGGAAGCAACAGAAGCTCGGCAGATCCTTTGTCAAATTCGAAAGTGCGCGCAGCTTCGCTTCTCCGCGAGCGACTAGGGTTTGTATCCCTGCTGTTTTTTTCCCCGCATTTATCGAGTTTCCGGTACGAAAAAATACGGCATGTAAATCTTGACACTTCATAGCTCGATATACTCTGACCGGTGGTTGGGGCAGCGAAGAGCAGATATAATTCATGAATGCTCATTTCAACTGTAAATAAAATTTCTTTCTCTCCCTCAAACATTATCAAACTCCACAGCCTTTTCTTTTCTCATTCCGATGGAAGCAAGCTTCAAGAACTCGCGCGTTCTAGAAACGTGTTATGAAATGAGCACACAGCAGCATTTAGGATTTACGAGATTGTAGAAAAATTAAATCCCGTGACGCGATTTTTTTTTGCACAGCCTTTTACTTTTTTTTTCCGTGCAAGCCGCGATTAGCGCAATACTGGTTCCTATGTCAAGATTCATGGATGCAGCGTTTGTCAAGATTCATGGATGCAGCGTTTATATTCCTAACACTGAGTGGAGAAGAAAAATATGTAAGCGAGGTGTGTGTCAGTTGACGGCACTTAAAAAACAAATGGCATTGATAGCAGATTCATTGTCAACAGCGCGTGGCCGAACCGTTTTGACATGAGCCGGTAACCGTTATTTTTTTTCCGGTTCAGTTCCGGTTCGGGTTCATCGCGATAACAATATAACGGTTCGGGTTCGGGTTCAGTTCCGGAAAAATACTGGTTCGGTTCCGGTTTTCGATTCGGTTCAGTTCCGGTTCGACACCCTGCTTACAACTCCTTGTAACACCGAATTAGAGCGCAGCTCTTGAGGAGGAGGACGGAAGGATACTGAGGGGGAAGGTATATTCCTCCTCCGTCCTCCTCACCTCCTCATCCTGCCTGCTACTCCTCCCTCCAAGCGGCGCCGTAACCGTGAGGACCCTCGTGATGTCACGTGACCCTCATGACATCACGTCACCCTCGTGACCTCATGGGGGTCACGTGACCTCACGGGGGTGACATGACGCCACGGCGGTTACTTGACGTCACTGGGGTCACGTGACCTCACGGTTACGTCGACGGCGACGCCGACGCCGCTCAAGCCGGAAACGGGCGCCTAAGAGCTGCGCTCTAAAACATGTTTTTCGCGTAGGGCACGTCACCATATTATGCACAGGAGAAAATCAGCCTTCAGCATTAGGTCCTCATTTCAATCCCTTTCTGGTCCAATTTCATCCGTTGAGGCGCATTGCGAAAGGGCCTGAGATCTGGTCTTATACACCACCACCGTATCCTTCTGCACAGTAAGGTCCGACCATGGCAATGAAGAGCTGGCTGAATGGACACATTCAGGAGCCCAGCGTCTGAAGCCTGCAATTGAAGATGCCATTTCTCCAACTGCCATCTGCTAAAAGCAAAGTGGCGCTTTTAGCAGACGACGTACGCCTGGTCTGGAAGCAGTTGCTTCGGCCGCCGTCGTCTAGCTTCAGTCTTCTCTTGATACAGTAGCCTAGCTCTGAACTCTTGGCGGTTCCGACAAGGCTGGGCACAAACTCGAGCCTGGTGTTAGAAACTCCCTGAGCAAAAGGTCAAGTGACCACTCGTTGCTCGGCCTGTTCTAGAGCCAGGCATGCGCCATGAACCATGGCTGCCGCGTCGCCTAAGCGAGGCGAGCTGGTGACTTTAGCAGGCGACGGTCAATGCTGCTTTAAGAAATGGACTTTTAAAGCAGCACACGGCGATGTGAGGTTAGGTGCGCATGCTCAGGTTTCTTCGCAATGTATTGTATCAACTCCGGAGACGAACATGAGGCTTTCTTTTCACAATGCCCAAAACGAAAACAACATTATACTTAAGGTCTACGGGCACAGTCAGATAACTTGGAAACCAAATATACGCGCTACTCAGAACTAGTGCCCCATAAGCCAACAGAAAGGGCGCCACACGAATATGAAAACCCAGCTGAATCCGCACTAGACAACTACCATAATAAGGAAGGCGACACTTAAAGCTTGCGCAAAATGAACAAACCGAAAATTAAAAAGTCTTTGAACATGAAGTTGGATGCCTCCGAGATTAATATTCAACAGCTCATGTTTACAAACAAACCGGAGCGCCTCTAGCGGCACGCCAACAGCGCCGCGCACGCATGGTGGGGTGTGGGCAGAAGCGCCGAGTCCCTCATCAACAAACCATTGGAATGTTGTGCGGTCGGTGTCGGTGTGAGAGGTGTGAGTCCTCGCGCTCTTTTTTCACGTTGGAATCGTTGATTTTACGTCTTTCTAGAAAAATCTTACCACTTTAGTGGCTTGAGCGAAATATAAAGAGGCTCGTTACGCCGCAAAACGTTCTGTAAATTATGTGACGTGCGACGATTCATTCCCGTGAACTTCGCAAAATGAACACTCAAACCATGATGATGAGTTTCTGCTCGCTGTTTTCCGTCGCGACATCGCTTGGGTCGCAAAGCGTGAACTGTAGCTGCGATGGTCGACAGTCGATACTGAAAATCGCTAGCAGAATCAGACCAAGTGAGTCGAGCATTACAAGATAGGGATGGCCGCTGGAAACAATGATCAGCACCTCCTTCTATCAACTTTTTAGGCCTAGCCTACCTTCCCCAACCAACTAATAAGGTTAAAAGTCTTTTGAGGCCTGCATGTACTTCTGATCGCAATTATCGAGTCAACGTTTGGTCTACAGGCCGCTATCGTTTGAACGAGCAGACGACAACAAGCGGAAACGTTTGAAAGAGCAGACAACAGTTTGAACAAGCAGGCGACCGTTTGAACTTGAAGATGCACTGACCATAGTCCGCCGGTGGTCCCTACAACTTGTCGGTTTTCCCGCGTTTATTTTGGAACAACACAAATAACTCTGACGACCACAAGTATCCATGAATTCAACCCAAGGTGCTTCCTGCACAGGCAATCGCGGTTCGACGGCGTTTGGTTTACCATTTTCACGGCACCTATCCACATTCTCGGACAACCCGAGCGGACAGAAAACATGAATACTGACCTAACTTTTCCTGACTTTTTTGGAACAGCCGCAGTCGTGACATTTTGACGAGAAGGCCGGTTTTTTGTCTAGTAGTTTTGCAAAACAACACAGGAATGCACGTCCTGCATGATGACTTCCGCCCACAGCCCGAGACCGGAAGTGCGCCCGACGCGCCACCACCGCGCCGTGACGTAACAGAGCTGAGTTCGTGTATAGACCGTTTTATCGTGGGTAGCGCCATTTTGAGAGCGAGAGAGAAAGGGGAAAGCGGCTACCGGCGCTTTCCTCCTTTCTGGTTGTGTAGAAAGAGTAAAAGTCCCGGATGAGAAGGCTTGGCCGGTGCTGGGTGTCTGCTGTGCCCCAACTTCGTTCGCGCTTTCTTTTCTGTTTTAAACTCGCAAACTTAATTAAAGCCACGGGCTTCGATTAGCCACGAGTCCCCCGGTCATCGGGACACCATTGCTGGGTGATAGGGTGCACGAATAACGACAGAAAGCGTCGAATACTTGTCCGAGGACCTACGTAGCTTGCAAGGAATCCGGCAAGGCGAGAGCGGCTTGTTTGTTTGTTTGTTTATACCTTTATTTAAGACATAACGGTACAGAGATGTCTCAGGGGACATGGCTAAAGGCATAAATCGCCTGACGGGGCCATGCCCCTTTTTGGCAGCAGCGGTAGCAAAAACATAGAACAAATGAGTGATACAATTTCACTCCAAACTGAAAATCTATACAAAACAAAAAACAAACACATCACAAAACAACATAACGTGAAAGGACTATTTTTTTAGTTTTACATCCTAAGTATTTTGCTTAAAACACATCCGGTTTTATTCCCCTGTGAGTAAATGTTCTTTTACAATATTTTTATATTGGTAGAGTGATCGTACGCAATCCAATGAAGCTGCAATGTCTTTAAGCTCCATCGCTTTCCACATGACTGGAAATGATGAACCATTCATCAATTTTTGCTTGCAATGGGCCTATTTCAACGTAACCGTTTTTAGTAATCAACAAGCGAAACACGAAACGGGAACCTCAATTAACTTTTGTAAACACCCGGAGCTGCTAGCAGATCGTTTTGCTGCGCTGCTTTTATCTTGCGTGTCCATGTTCCTATATTTCCTTGTGCATGAACGACGAAGACGTTCTAGAAGTACTTATATCGAACCGCAGAAAGCCTCAAAGCAGCCACGAATTATTTTACTATTTGATGCAATATTTTGAGTACTGACCTTCAACTTCAATTCCCCGTCGCCGCACTGGCGGATGCCGTGACTCGAAGAAAGAAACGTGCAAACTGTAGCTCGAAAACGCAGATCGCAACACACGAGACGTACCCTGCAGCGACTATCCAGCGCTTCAAAGCGCCCAGTCAACGGAAACAACCCAAACAACCGACCAGCGGCACTCCAAGGAGCGCTTCGCCGGCTCTCTGGTATCGCGCAGGAGATCGCGATTCAGTAAAACCAATAGAACTACCTTTTCAACAATTTCTAACCTCACCCGGCGGCGGAAATGAGCCTTCAACTAAGTGTTGTAGATGATAAAATTGAGTCAGTCACCACTACAAATTATCAATATTAAGATAAATTCAGTTACAAAATTTTACAAGCTGAAACATCAATTATCACGAGAAAACTCGCACGCTCCTTGATGGTGTACCCTATGTTCACCGGCGGTACAGCGTTCAGTGCGCGCTCCCTTCACAAAATGTTCCGAACACAGTCGAGAGCATGGCGTTTAGGAAACGTCTTTTCGGTTTACGGACGCAATCCACTGCCGCCGAGACCGGGGTCATGTGAAAAGCGCCTTGCCGGATTCCTTTCAAGCTACATAGGTCCTCTGAGAGTATTCGACGCTTTTTGTCGTTATTCGTGCACCCTATGACCGAGCAATGGTGTCCTGATGACCAGGGCACTGTTGCCATCGAAGCCCGTGGCTCTAATTAAGTTTGCGAGTTTAAAACAGAAAAGAAAGCGCGAGCGAAGTTGAAGCACAGCAGACACCCAGCACCGGCCGAGCCTCTCATCCGGGACTTTCACTCTTTCTACACAACCAGAAAGGAGGAAAGCGCCAGTAGCCCTTTCCCCTTTTCTCTCTCGCCCTCTTTCAGTAAAACGGTCTATAGCAGTTCTAAGCTGCTCTATTTCATTTCAAGTGTCTGATGTGAATATGTCCCACAAATTCAAAACCCCAATTGGCGACGTGAGCGATCGAAAGCGTCGCTGTGGTCGGCCCACCACAATTGGCCGAATGCTGACTATGACGTCAGCAAAGGATATAAAATCGACGCAAATAAGAGGAACGTAAGAACTTCAATTTTGACGGTGTGAGCAGTGTTACTTTGACAGTGCTATGATTTCAGGCTTTCACTAGGCTCATTACAAACACCATTGACCTTGTTCTTCACTAGGTAATGACGTCACGAAAGGTAACAAAATGAGGGCGCCACCGAAACATCTCGCCGCTAATACGCTAAAGCTTTAAAGGCAGCATACCCTAAGATTACACTTGCAGATAAAGAATCTGTCACAGCATAGCACGAAAAAATACCTCAAAGTCAAGAAGTAACACAGGCTTCAGAGCCGAATGAATTAGACTTTGCTGGTTGGAAAACGATCCTTTAAAGGTTAACTAGAGCCACCATCAACTTTCTCCGTCAATTCTCCTCACCCGTAATACAAGATATCGTGAAAATGCTTAACTATGTTATTTTCATACTCTTAGATGTTTTATAAGTAGCGATTGATTCTGTTTTCCAGTGGAACGCACGAGCCCTTCATTCCAAAAACACACGATCTACGTCAGTACCTTAGAAAAAAATCTCTGTCCTGTTTTAGCGGTGTCGGAACACGGTGTTCAAGACCGCTTGAGTATCTCAGGATATTAAACTTTTTACTAAAGGAAGCATACATGTAATAGCAGAGCGTCACTTGCCATTAAAAATGATTTAAGGCTGCGGTCCCACGGCAGCCATCTTGAACAAGGCGTTAGTTCAACCAATAGATGGCGACACGCACCCGTGGGGTGGCCGAAACATTGGTTCATGGTGGGATGGCTCGAGCACCATCACGTTCCCCTCGTGGCCTTGCTCGCGCCGCTGCCAGCTGTGCTCAGCTGGCTCAATTGGCGAGGAGATCGAACTATAGGGGGCGCTGCGTTCACCAAAACAAATACCGCCTGCGTGGAAAAGAACTCCGGCGTTCCAGTGTGCTGCCGTTGGCTGCCGTGGTGTTGCCGCGTTCCCTGCAGGTTTGTTAGAATATAGTACGCTCTTGTTGCGTACCGCAGTGCTCAGCGCATGCTTTAGAGCCTGGAATCAGTTTTCATCGCTTTCCTGCCGAAAAAACTCAAATCGCAGTGGATAAGTAAGAGTAGCGAAGAAGTAGACTGCGCACGACGTGGTGTGTTCGTCACTTTTCAAGCGGTGCCTTCCAAGCAAACTAATGGACGAGGCATGTACGCACGTAAATCACGCTTGCATCGGCATCCGCTCAAACCGTACATTGCATTTTATAGGTAGTAGATATTCTGCCAACAACTGGCACAACAAACCGAGCAAAAAAAATTGCCGGTAGTTGTTCCCATTGGGTTTCGTGTAAAAGGAATAGTCAAAATGGGAACTTCTAGTTGTGTGAGTAGCTCAATGGAAAGGTGTCCGTTACACGCGCCGTGGGTCCCAAATTCAAATCAAAGTAGGCGAACTTTTTTTTTTTTTTGTAAAACGTTTGACTATTTTTTTTTTTTTTTTTATAATAATCATTGTTGTCCGAATCTCCCGGCAATCTTTTTTTCCAGAGTGGTTGTGCCGGCTGCCGGCAAAATATCCCGACCTTATTTCATAACAGTGCACAAGAGGAGGTTCTTGATACGCAACGCCGTTCCGTCGAAGAATCTTCCGGAAGGGATCACACGACCGGGTCGTGGGGCTTCGGAAGCCACCGAGAGGAACTGCTATCATTTGATCACTATTTTATTCCAGGCTAGCTTTTACACTGGAACATATTAGGTAGCAGTATCAGTTCGATATTGTGATATTTACGCAACTGCGTGAATCATTTTGCGATTCATATATAATTTCGATTGAGCAATGCAAATGTTTGTATGACTAAGTCCTCGTCGTGCAGAACTCATTGATTTTACATCGTGAACCGTGCACCTTTGAATAACCGATAAATAAAACTGAAAACAAAACTTATAATGTTTAATGCCAATGTGCAGTCTAATTAGCCATATTCTACACTATCATGTTCACCCTGTGTTCTGTATTTCGGTATTTCAAGAAAAACGCAATGTAATGACTATTTTGGTTGACGTCTTGGTGAAAATTTTTTCGGAGCGACGCTGCGCTCGATTACATGATCACATTTCATCACGTCCTCGCCTTCAACGAGGCACTTCTTGCTCCCAGTCGATGTGGCTGATGATCGTTGCAAGGGACAGGGACACTGAACAGCAATGCGTGTGCTTCGTGAATACGGTTTTTCCAACCTAGGAAGCGCACAAACATCGCCACACCGCTTCAGTCACACACGGCCTGGCGCGCGCAGCCGGAGCGACGTGGCCGATCGCGATGCCCCTACACGTGTGTTGGTTTTTGCTTCCAGCGAGAATGCGGCGACATTTAAAGCGAGATGAGACAAGCAGAGACTATGCTACCCCTACGCAGATACTTTTCGAGCAGATTAATATTATCCACATACCTTTCATGAGCCTCAAGTCCTCGTCCTCCATGGCTGAACGAATACAAGCGGCTGGAATGTTATTCACGCAGAGTAGTTCCGGCGGCAGACCGCCAGCCAGCGCCACCGTTCGATCTCCTCCCCACTGATCTCTACTATAGGGGGCTGGATGGCGCTTAGCTGCCCTCCGAGCCTGGCGCAAGTGAAGCCACCGGAAGTTCGATGCTTGTCCCGGAAGTCGGGCGTGCGCTGGGCTTCCTAGTGCATTCAGTCGATATTTTGAACCATGCTTTTTTGCGTCTTTGATTGGGTTTTAATACTTCCGTTCTGGATTAAATTCCGAGAATGAGGCATTTGAACTTGGGACATATTTACACTTGATCAGCTAGAATCTCAAAATGTTTACATTGAATGGCTTCCCATGACACTTCTCGGGTCTGCATGCGCTCTTACTGCGCAACAAGCAGGCTCTCTTGAGGGAACAAGCGAAAATCCAGCGCCCTCGACGCTTTTCGAACCAGCACTCAGAAGGGTTACAAAGCCTGCCAAGCGCTCACTTCCGGGACAAGCCGCTTACTTCCGGTGGCTTCATACCTGTTTGCTCAATGCGCCATCCAGCCCCTCTAGTGGAGATCAGTGCTCCTCCCCAATAGCGTGGCCCAGCAAACGCATGTATGCGAGAAGGGGGATCGGCCCGAGAAGCGCGTGCCACCGTTTGGAACGGTCGCAAGTTTGATGAGCTCCCGAGGAGCGTCTGCAACGGCTTTCACCGGCCGTGGTTCATCTGCTGAAATGTCTCAGGATTCCTACCGAGTGGTTCTGCCGTCTCTGCCCACAGGTACCGAAGTTTTGAACTCTGTATTTGCGCATTGTGATACCTCCGGACGCCCATACAAGATAGACGATTTTCGAACACAAATGGAACGCCACGGCGTTCTGCAAGATTTGATTGGAGCTGGCCAGTACCAAATGAACCATGTTTGGCTCTTCACGTTTAACTCTCTGACTGCGAAGAGGAAGCTTCTTGCGGCAAAAGAACTGGTCGTGAAAGAAAAACGTTGTTTGCTCATCGACCCTGACGAATGCGAGGTCCGACTACGACTGCACTGGACACCGATTCACATAAGCGACGATGCAGTACGGAGGGCCCTGGAGCCTTACGGGAAGGTGAACGAAGTGTCCCGGGACACGTGGAGGGTGGAAGGATTCCAGAATGTTCAGACGACAACGAGATTTGTTAAAATGAACCTCAAGGAGGGCACAACAAAAGATCACCTCCCGCACCAGCTGGTTATGTTCGGCAGCAAGGTCCTGGTCGTCGTTCCAGGGAGGGCACCACTCTGCCTCCGATGCAAGAGGACAGGCCACATTCGCAGAGAGTGCCGAGTTCCCCACTGCGACAAGTGCAATCGTTATGGCCACGAGCAAGAGGACTGCATTCGAACATATGCCACCGTGATGCTGCCTGCTCCTGGGGAAGAAAACTCGGAGTTCTTCATTGATGAAGAAGAAGCTGAGAAAGGCGAAGACGACATTCCACATCCAGTCACTACCGGTGACCCAAAGGTTACAGACGGACGACAAGTACACCTAGAACGGAAGAATGACACCACCTTGTCAGGTTGTCCAACTGGTCGTGAGAGAGACCCTGCACGAGAGGACGACACTTTGACGTCTAATTGCCAAGGTGGTCGTGAAAGAGATCTATCCCGAAAGAACGAAACCATCTCATCTGGTCCTCTGGCCGGTCGAGAGGGAGACCTAGCACGGGAGAGCGACACCATCTTGCCAAGTTGCCTGGGAGCTGACAACCCGGCGCCTGGGAGCATCATTCCGGACGTCGACGGTGCTGCCTCGGACCACTCAAAGGGCCAGTTAACGAAGCCGGCTTGCACGAGCGATCACCATTCGGACATCACGTCCGAAGACGACCTGGAAATGGATGACGGCGCTGACCCCTCAAAGAGGCCTTTAGACCTCGTAGAGGAGGGGCCTGACTGGACTCCAGTTCACGGGAGGAAGAAACGGTGCAAGCCCCGCCCTCCCCCAGGCAATGGACGAGAGCGAACCTCGTAGAAGGTGGTTACTTTCCGGTTACATTCAAACTGCGAACGCTTTAGGTCATGTCTTTCTTAGTTCCACTTTCTCTTTACTAGTGCCAGTTGCCAAGTTATGCTTGATGTAACTTCCATGTGAGGTTGTTGATATGTCGCTTTCCAATGTACGCTTCCTCCTCCAATCCCAACAATGCTTCCCCCCCCCCAAAAAAAAAAAAAACGGCCCTTCCACTAAAGGTTTAACATTTGGAACCCTCAACATTAGAGGACTAAACTCTACTCGAAAACAGTACCAGCTGCTACGTTTGCTCCACGAGGAACAATTAGACTTTTTGGCCTTACAAGAAACAAAAATGGCGGAGGAAGAGCAGGTGACAAGGGCGTTACAGCCTTTTCTTACCTCGTACGAGGTATGCGTAACGCATGCAGTTGGCACTGCAGGTGGTTGTTTTTTATTCCTGAAAAAGTCTGTTCCCCTTTCAGACGTGAGTGTCATTACCGATGACCATGGGCGTTTTATTTTGTGTGACTTTAATTTGATGGAAGAGCAGTGGAGAGTAATTTGCATCTATGCCCCTTGTAAGGTTAGTGAACGGGAGGCATTCTTCCGAGGCATTTCACATTACATTAAATCTGATCGGACCACTATACTTCTAGGCGACTTTAATTGCATTTGTGAAGCAAGAGACAGAACCCCATTAACGAGCGTAAGTGATTCTAGTGCAAATGTCCTGAGTGAAATAATCGCTGAGAATAATTTGGAAGATGTTTTTTACATTTCAAAAAGTATAAAGAAAATTCAGTTCACACATTTTCAGAAATCCTCTCATGCACGCCTTGACCGCATTTATTTTTCTAGCGACATTGTAAATAACATTGGATCTTATCACGTAAAACCTGTGTTCTTTAGTGACCACTGTCTCGTAAATGTTACAATTGGAGAAAACCAAACCCCTAGGTCAAAGTTTAACTGGCGATTGTGGAAGTTGAACGTAGGCCTACTTAAAGACAAGACATTTGAAGCTGCAGTGGACGATCTACTTGATAAAATGGTTGAGCAAAGCGGGATGTGCCCCTTAGAACGGTGGGAGCGGTTCAAAGAGGAGGTTAAAATGTCAGCAATCGAAAGATCGAGCACGCTCAAGTTTTACGCCAGGGCAGAAGAGCGAAAACTGCAGCACAATTTAGAGGCCCTGAGTGAAGCAGAATGTACTAACCCTGGTCAAGGAGTAAAAGACATAGAAAATATCAAAGCACAACTCGAACGCTTTCAGAAAGCGCGATATGAAGGTGCTGTGGTCCGCGCAAGAACGCAAAGGTTTCTTTGCGGCGAACAACCTACCAAGCAAGCTTTGATAGCTGAAAAAAGATATGCAATGTCCAAAGAAATAACCGAAATCGAAAGGAATGGCACCCTCACCACGGATAGCACAAACATCGAGGAGGCGTTTGTAGAACATTACCGACGGATATTTTCACTCACTTCAGGAAGGCGCGATTGTGAAATGAAAGACCTCCTGTCTCTAATGCCGAGGCTAGACGACAACACGCGGGAATGGCTGGAGGAACCTATCAGCGTTGAAGAAGTAGAAAGAGCAATAAGCGACTTGCCCGGGGGTAAAACGCCAGGTCCTGACGGACTTTGTTCAACTTTTTACAAAAAATTCAAAAGTCGGCTCTGTCCTATTTTGCTCGCTGTCATAGAAGAATCTTATAAGAGAAAAATATTGCCACTGTCTTTCCTGAGAACTCACACGGTTTTAATTCCAAAATCTGAGGATATCGCCAAGTTGCGTCGTGTAGAGGGCTATAGGCCAATAAGTCTCTGCAATGTAGATTATAAAATATTTGCGAAAATTCTCAATAGAAGGCTGCAGCATGTAATATGCCAATTGGTAGGCGATCATCAAACATGTGGTATAAAGGGTAGAACAATACAAACAAATATTCATGTAGCCAGAAGCATTCTAGACTGTTGTACAGATAGAAAAGATCAGATTGCCATGCTACAGATTGACCTCGAGAAGGCATTCGATCGTGTGCACCATAAATTCCTCTGGGCCATTTTGCGGCATGTGAACATTGGACACGTTTTATATGACGGAGTGCGAATGGCATATCAGAACTGTTCCACACGACTGAGAGTAAACCGTAACGTAACTGCGAGCATTCCCGTACTGTCCTCAGTGCGACAGGGTTGCCCCCTCTCACCATTGTTGTTCGCACTTTATTTGGAACCTCTCTGTTTGAGTGTTGCGAACAACGTGAATGTACATGGTTTTCTGTTCAACGCGCTCGAAGTCAAGGTATTGGCGTACGCCGACGACGTTGCAGTTTTCTGCAGCGATAAAAGAAGTTTGACCAACGCTATCGCATTGGTTAAACACTTTTGCGACGTTAGTGGTGCGGCTGTAAATCTAGAAAAATGCTATGGTTTTTGGCACGGCTCATGGGCTACAAGGCCATTGGAGTTCGAAGGAATCAAATGGGGCTTGACGCCTACAAAATACCTTGGTGTACCACTGCAGCATATGCACAATCCTGGTGTTTACTGGTCCGAAGCAACAGCCGAACTGAAACGGAAAGTATCACGCTGGCCGAACCGTGACTTGTCAATTTTTGCGAGGGCAACGGCCTGTAACATCTTCCTTGTCGCCAAGCTCATGTATGTGCTTCAAGTGTTGCAATGTACTCGAAGTAGTATGCAGAAAGTCCATAGAATCTGTGCTATGTTTATCTGGAAATCGAGCTGGGAACCGATGAGAAGAGATAACCTTTTCCGTCGCATTCCTTTGGGGGGACTGGGCCTTGCACACCTGTTTGTCCGAAAACTTGTGTCACGATTCATTTTTCTACGAGACATCGAACAACCATTTATGCGCACTGTCCTTCAAACAAAATTGGCGTGGCACTTGCCTACTTTTTTGGTCTCAAGCTGCGGGGAGCAACCACACAAAATAGGAGGTTTTCTCAAGGAGGTTGTCGATACGTACAATTTTTTGTCAGTTCGCTTTTCCAGAGATTTTTTGTCGTCTGTAAATAGAAAGGGCCTGTCCAATGCCCTGTATGACACTCTTTTTCCAGAGCCCTTGTATCGCGCAGTGCACAGACAAAGCCCTGGCCAGGATGTTCTTTGTCGTGTTAAGAAAATGGCGATCCCGCCGCGTGCAAAAAGTTTCTTCTTTAAACTTCACACCTCGACCCTCCCAGTGAAAGCATGGCTCCACGAGAAAGGAATTTATGTTCCTTGGACCACCAACTGCCTATTGTGTAAAACGCCTGAGACCATAGAGCATGTATTTATTTTTTGTTGGGACGCCCTTTTGTTTTGGGATGTGTTACAGAGGACATTGAAAAAGGACTTAGAAATAACGTCACAATCGATTCGTTTTCTTCCAATTACTTCTCATGAACTTGTGCCGTACGACCTCATAATGCTAGTTGGTCTATACAGTATTTGGTGCTCCAGGATGGCAGTTAGAAACGCAGACCTTAACCCACGGCCAGTTGAAGCATACTTCGTGGAATTTGTAACACAAATACGCTGTACCTACACGGATCAAGATGACCTGCCTCCGTGGGTAAAGACATGTGAAAAACTATGTGAAAACTCCAAACGTTCTTAATGATGTGTGCTAAGCAAATGTATTTGTAGCCTGAACATGCCGTTGCTGAATAAAACTGTCATAAAGACAAAAAAAGAGAGGGATCGGTGGCCGAGTGGGCTGAAGCGCACACCCAGCTCGACGCGCGTGGAGCGAAAGCTCGCGCTGCAGAACCCAGGGATCCTGGGTTCGAGCCCCACCCTGCCCGTTTCGATCTGGATGAGCATCGTACCGGCGTGCGGTCGTGTATCACTACTGCGTGGTGCACGTTAAAGACCCCAGGCTAGCGGTTGTACCGCACTGGCTAAATTGCTCATCTACAGCGAGTGACTCGTCGCAACATTTAAAATGGCTGACCAACGACTCGCTGTATAAATATCCCCACAACCCAATTTTTTTTTTTTTTGTATGCGAGAATGTCAGGCTTTGTATAAATTGTTCTCTGATATAAAGAGATGCGGTTCGGCGGTTGTCACGGGCTTTCGCAATAAATCTTACCAAGAAGGAATCAATTGTTGATTGACGTGTCAATATTCTTTCAATGAAAACTTCTTCTGCAGGAATGCACGCTCAGTAGACTCAATCTTCCAAGACACCAATGGAAGCGGACGTCAAGTAAACTGCTTCGCAATTTACGGTACTTACCTCACCATTATAATGACGACCGAAAAGTGACATAACGAAATATTGTGTTTCACTGGATCCGGAAGATTTTGTAAAGGTTGTTACATTATAGTTCCCAGAAAACAAACGCCGTTGCAATATTTTCGGAAGTACCGACACATATAATGTTGTAAGTACAGCTTAGGAGGAGTATGATGGAAACCATCAGAATAAATAGGAAGACGTTTATTTGCAATGAAGACGCTATGAATGAACGGCGTTTAGCGACGGCAAGTTATGAGCGTATGGGAATTTATAAATTCACGTGATTGCTAACTATGGACATGCGGACAATGACGACCTGTTTTGTCGGGAGATGGAGTAGCGGTGATGACCTGATATCGGACGACTCCTGGCAGACGAACAAGCAAGTTTCTTCTCAGCGAATGGTAAGCGTCCAGTGTCAAGCACAGCACGTGGCTACCGACGTTGTCGACGTTTCGAACACTCCGCTTTCGACAAAAGTGCTGCACCTGGGATAACTTTGTGGAAAGAGTCGAAGGCTTCCTCGAGTTCAGCGCCATCATGAACTGTAACTGAAAACGATCCACTATTCAGTCTGTGGGTGGCGAAACGTATCCGCATCTGCGGAGTCATGGTCGATGCGTACTCTAAGTGGTTGGAAGTTTACACGATGCCTGCCACGATCCGTACATACGCGTCATTGACGTTCTACGCTCTCTTTTCCCTACTTCTGCCCTACCGAAAATACTTTTCTCTGATAACGCGCCAAATCTTGCTTCAAATAAAATAAAAAAGTCCCCCCCCCCAAAAAAAAAAAACGGCATTAGGCATCACATTAGTGCTCCATACCATCCTGCAACTAACGGGCAAGCAGAACAGATGGTGTGCGAAACGAAGAAAGCCCTCTTGAAGCTTACGGAAGAAGCAGTTCAGTGAAGAATCGCCAGGTTCTTGTTCCAGCAGCACGCGACGGTCTCATCTTACACGGTAAAAACATCCGCCGAAGCAATGTTCGGCGGACGAAGAGCCACACCCCTCGATCTCATGATACTATGGCCATGAATGAAGATCGAGAGATTCCCAGATCTGGAGTAATGGCAGTTTATTCGGTCGGACAACTCGTCTACGTGAGGAATTTCAGCGGAAGTCGGGCCTTCCATGTAAAACTTGAGTAGAAAAGTCCCTATGGTTGACAAGAAGGTGTCATCCCTCTGAATACGTTGGATATCAATGCCCTTGAGTGTAAATATAACGAAATCAAAAAACTCTCTTTGTGTATTGTGTAACTGCCCTTGTATTTGGTAGTAGAGGCTGTGGTGGTGATTTGGAACTTTCACACCAGGCTCCTTTTTCTTATTTTCGCCTCATACTCCTTTGCGGTTTCAGTAGGCTCCAAGAATCTTTTGGAACGGGGACACTTTACGTCAACGAGGCCATTTGTTCCAAGTAGTCAATCAGGGAATGCTGCTAGAAATCCGTCCTTCATATTAACGAATAAGCCGCACATCTGCACATTGCAGTTTTCCTGTTCCACGTACAGTTGTAAAGCAGCATCCTCATTGATTCTACCATATTCTGTTGCGGGTGAAGAAAGGTCTTTGGGAACACGATACTTGAAACAAGTCTGGCACTGTACGTTGTGGTTCGACACCCACTAATATCGTCGTCCTTATAGAGCCTCATCATTTAATCATTACCTCGTCACCTCAAATTGCTCTTCATCAAGAGTAAGTACAATAGGCTACCGCCATATTACAATCCACGAATTGAAAAATTGAGTCGTTCAATCCTTCAATATGTTTATTATTTATATAATGTTATTACGTTACATTACCTCGAGACGATCGACGTCCATCGTCGATCTTCAAATACTTATATAAGGGGGGGGGGGCGATCGGTGGCCGAGTGCATGTCTATACTTCGTTTCAGCTTGGGTCCAGACGCAGCCGATGCTACAAGCGCGAGCTCCGGGCTTTCAGCGTCCCTGCCAAGCACGCGCGCTCGTGCAGTCAAAGCACTGTTCAGGGCAGCATGCCCGCGCTTGTAGCATCGGCTGCGTCTGGACCCAAGCTGAAACGAAGTATAGCGCACACCAGCTCGGAACACGTGGAGCGAAAGCTCGCGCTGAAGAACCCATCCCGCCCCTGCCCGTTTCGATCTGGAAGAGCATCATACCGGCGTGCGGTCGTGTATCACTACTGCGTGGTGCACGTTAAAGACCCCAGGTTTGTGGTTGTACCGCACTGGCTAAATTGCTCATCTACACCTGAGACACCAGACGCCCACTAAGGCAGACTAACTTCCGGCTGTATAAACATACCACAATCACAAAGAACACAGCGTGCCGCCTCTTTCCTTTGGACCGTCTTTTTTTAACCAGCGCAAGCTCGCGCGTTTTCTCTTTTGAGATGGTTAGAACTAACGTTGATTAGAACAGTCGCACATAAAACCCGCGTTTCTCCCACCCCGCCGCTTCCTCCTTTCATTATGTGTAGATGGTTAAAACTAAATAAGCTATAATAATGGTGTATTATTCATATTTAGTTTCAGTTTCAGTCAGGGGAAAGGAGGTTCGCGGGAAGTAGGGCCAATAAATGAGCTGCGCTTAGAGTATCGGCACTCTCTTCCCCGACAGTGTTGTGGGCGCCGCCATTTTGGTGCTTGTGCAGAGCAGGCGCCACTGCCGATCGTCATGATTCAAAATTGCGACTTCCTCAGCATTAGATTCGGTGTTAGGAAGCTCATGTAATATTGCTTTGCTTTGTCGCAAACTGTTTAAAGTGGAGGACGGAAAAGCGTTCCTTGTGATTTCAGATACAGCTTCAAATAACTGGCAACCATGATTTTGAGCCACAATATGGCCAAGTGTCGCTACTCTGAAGCGTAGCTTATTTAATGACACTATTCATGCCCTTGTTCAAGAAGCTTGTAATAC